>JAUJEF010000269.1:0-140000 GCA_030444885.1 Citrus sp. QX-2021 | reverse complement strand
CGGGGCGCCATGTTCGTCCAGCCGAAAAAGACCACAAAAACGGGTGGCCTATAGCCTTGGGGGGTGGGGCTGGCCAACTTCATCCGCCGGACTCGGAATGGCGCCAGACTTTACGAGGCACCTCCGGGTGCAAAAAATAGGCCGCGGTCACAGCCGCACACAAAAATACCCGCCCGAAGGCCGGGGCGCCAAGTTCGTCCAGCGGAAAAAGGCCACAAAAACGGGTGGTCTATAGCCTTGGGGGGTGGGGCTAGCCAACTTCGTCCGCCGGACTCGGAATGGCGCGAGACTTTGCGAGGTCCCTCCGTGTCCCAAAAATAAGCAGTGGGCATAGCCGTGCCCAAAAATACACGCCCGAAGGCCGGGCCGCCAAGTTCGTCCAGCGGAAAAAGGCCACAAAAACGGGTGGGCTATAGCCTTGGGGGGTGGGGCTGGCCAACTTCGTCCGCCGGACTCGGAATGTCGCGAGACCTGGCGAGGTCCCTCCGTGTCCCAAAAATAAGCAGTGGGCATAGCCGTGCCCAAAAATACACGCCCGAAGGCCGGGCCGCCAAGTTCGTCCAGCGGAAAAAGGCCACAAAAACGGGTGGGCTATAGCCTTGGGGGGTGGGGCTGGCCAACTTCGTCTGCCGGACTCAGAATGGCGCGAGACTTTGCGAGGAGCCTCCGTGTGCGAAAAATAGGCCGCGGGCACAGCCCCGCCCAAAAATACCCATCCGAAGGCCGGGGTGCCAAGTTCGTCCAGCTGAAAAAGGCCACAAAAACGGGTGGGCTATAGCCTTGGTGGGTGGGGCTGGCCAACTTCATCCGCCGGACTCGGAATGGCGCGAGACTTTGCGAGGCGCCTCCGTGTCCCAAAAATAGGCCGCGGGCACAGTCGTACCCAAAAATACCCGCCCGAAGGCCGGGCCGCCAAGTTCGTCCTGCAGAAAAAGGCCACAAAAACAGGTGGGCTATAGCCTTGGGGGGTGGGGCTGGCAAACTTCGTCCGCCGGACTCGGAATGGCGCGAGACTTTGCGAGGTGCCTCCGTGTACCAAAAATAGGCCGCGGACACAGCCGTGCCCAAAAATACCCTCCCGAAGGCCGGGGCGCCAAGTTCGTCCTGCGGAAAAAGGCCACAAAAACGGGTGGGTTATAGCCATGGGGGGTGGGGCTGGCCAATTTCGTCCGCCGGACTCGGAATGGTACGAGACTTTACGAGGCGCCTCCGTGTGCCAAAAATAGGCCGCGGGCACAGCCGCGCCCAAAAATACTAGCCCGAAGGCCGGGGCGCCAAGTTCGTCCAGCGGAAAAAGGCCACAACAACGGGTGGGCTATAGCCTTGTGGGGTGGGGCTGGCCAACTTCGTCTGCCGCACTCGGAATGGCGGGAGACTTTTAGAGGCGCCTCCGTGTGCCAAAAGTAGGCACACAGGCACAGCCGCGCTAAAAATACTCCGCCCGAAGGCCGGGCGCCAAGTTCGTCCCAGCGGTAAAAGGCCACAAAAACGCGGGTGGGCTATAGCCTTGGGGGTGGAGTCTGGCCAACTTCGTCCGCTGGACTCGCAATGGCGCGAGACTTTGCGAGGCTCCTCCGTGTGCCAAAAATAGGCCGCGGGCACAGCCGAGCCCAAAATACCCCACCCAACGCCCGGGCGCCAAGTCTCGTCCTGCGGAAAAAGTCCACAAAACGGGTGGGCTATAGCCTTGGGGGTGGGGCTTGCCAACTTCGTCCGCCGGACTCGAATGGCGCGAGACTTTGCGAGGCACCTCCGTGTGCCAAAAATAGGCCGCGGGCACAGCCGTACCCAAAAATACCCGCCCGAAGGCCGGGGCGCCAAGTTCGTCCAGCGGAAAAAGGCCACAAAAACGGGTGGGCTATAGCCTTGTGGGGTGGGGCTGGCCAACTTCGTCTGCCGCACTCGGAATGGCGCGAGACTTTTCGAGGCGCCTCCGTGTGCCAAAAGTAGGCCGCGGGCACAGCCGCGCCCAAAAATACCCGCCCGAAGGCCGGGGCGCCAAGCTCGTCCAGCGGTAAAAGGCCACAAAAACGGGTGGGCTATAGCCTTGGGGGGTGTGGCTGGCCGACTTCGTCCGCCGGACTCGTAATGGCGCGACACTTTACGAGGCGCCTCCGTGTGCCAAAAATAGGCCGCGGGCACAGCCGCGCCCAAAAATACCCGCCCGAAGGCCGGGGCGACAAGTTCGTCCTGCGGAAAAAGGCCACAAAAACGGGTGGGCTATAGCCTTGGGGGGTGGGGCTGGCCAACTTCGTCCAACGGACTCGGAATGGCGCGAGACTTTGCGAGGTGCCTCCGTGTACCAAAAATAGGCCGTGGACACAGCCATGCCCAAAAATACCCTCCCGAAGGCCGGGGCGCCAAGTTCGTCCTGCGGAAAAAGGCCACAAATACGGGTGGGCTATAGCCTTGGGGGATGGGGCTGGCCAACTTCGTCTGCCGCACTCGGAATGGCGGGAGACTTTTCAAGGCGCCCCCGTGTGCCAAAAGTAGGCCGCGGGCACAGCCGCGCCCAAAAATACCCGCCCGAAGGCCGGGGCGCCAAGTTCGTCCAGCGGTAAAAGGCCACAAAAACGGGTGGGCTATAGCCTTGGGGGGTGGGTCTGGCCAACTTCGTCCGCTGGACTCGTAATGGCGCGAGACTTTGCGAGGCTCCTCCGTGTGCCAAAAATAGGCCGCGGGCACAGCCGCGCCCAAAAATACCCGCCCGAAGGCCGGGGCGCCAAGTTCGTCCTGCGGAAAAAGTCCACAAAAACGGGTGGGCTATAGCCTTGGGGGGTGGGGCTTGCCAACTTCGTCCGCCGGACTCGGAATGGCGCGAGACTTTGCGAGGCACCTCCGTGTGCCAAAAATAGGCCGCGGGCACAGCCGCACCCAAAAATACCCGCCCGAAGGCCGGGGCGCCAAGTTCGTCCAGCGGAAAAAGGCCACAAAAACGGGTGGGCTATAGCCTTGTGGGGTGGGGCTGGCCAACTTCGTCTGCCGCACTCGGAATGGCGCGAGACTTTTCGAGGCGCCTCCGTGTGCCAAAAGTAGGCCGCGGGCACAGCCGCGCCCAAAAATACCCGCCCGAAGGCCGGGGCGCCAAGCTCGTCCAGCGGTAAAAGGCCACAAAAACGGGTGGGCTATAGCCTTGGGGGGTGTGGCTGGCCGACTTCGTCCGCCGGACTCGTAATGGCGCGAGACTTTACGAGGCGCCTCCGTGTGCCAAAAATAGGTCGCGGGCACAGCCGCGCCCAAAAATACCCGCCCGAAGGCCGGGGCGACAAGTTCGTCCTGCGGAAAAAGGCCACAAAAACGGGTGGGCTATAGCCTTGGGGGGTGGGGCTGGGCCAACTTCGTCCAACGGACTCGGAATGGCGCGAGACTTTGCGAGGTGCCTCCGTGTACCAAAAATAGGCCATGGACACAGCCATGCCCAAAAATACCCTCCCGAAGGCCGGGGCGCCAAGTTCGTCCTGCGGAAAAAGGCCACAAATACGGGTGGGCTATAGCCTTGGGGGATGGGGCTGGCCAACTTCGTCCGCCGGACTCGGAAAGGCGCGAGAATTTGCGAGGCAGCTCCGTGTGCCAAAAATAGTCCGCGGGCACAGCCGCGCCCAAAAATACCCGCCCGAAGACCGGGGCGCCAAGTTCGTCCAGCGGAAAAAGGCCACAAAAATGGGTGGGCTATAGCCTTGGGGGGTGGGGCCGGCCCACTTCGTCCGCCGGACTCAGAATGTCGCGAGACTTTGCGAGGCGCCTATGTGTGCCAAAAATAGGCCTTGGGCACAGCCGCGCCCAAAAATACCCGCCCGAAGGCCGGGGCGCCAAGTTCGTCCAGCGGAAAAAGGCCACAAAAACGGGTGGGCTATAGCCTTGGGGGGTCGGGCTGGCGAACTTCTCCCGCCGGACTCGGAATGGCGCGAAACTTTGTGAGGGGCCTCCGTGTGCCGAAAATAGGCCACGGGCACAGCCGCGCCCAAAAATGACCTCCCGAAGGCCGGGGCGCCAGGATCGTCCAGCGGTAAAAGGCCACAAAAACGGGTGGGCTATAGCCTTGGGGGGTGGAGCAGGCCAACTTAGTCCGCCGGACTCGGAATGGCGCGAGACTTTGCGAGGGGCCTCCGTGTGCCAAAAATAGGCCGCGGGCACAGCTGCGCCCAAAAATAACCTCCCGAAGGCCGCGACGCCAAGTTCGTCCAGCGAAAAAAGGCCACAAAAACGGGTGGGCTATAGCCTTGGGGGGTGGGGCTTGCCAACTTCGTCCGCCTGACTCGGAATGGGGAGAGACATTGCGAGGGTCCTCCGTTTTCCAAAAATAGGCTGCGGGCACAGCCACGCTAAAAAATAACCGCCCGACGGCCGGGGCGCCAAGTTCGTCCAGCGGAAAAAGGCCACAAAAACGGGTGGGCTATAGCCTTGGGGGGTGGGGCTGGCCAACTTAGTCCGCCGGACTCAGAATGGCGCGAGACTTTGCGAGGGGCCTCCGTGTGCCAAAAATAGGCCGCGGGCACAGCCGCGCCCAAAAATAACCGCCCGAAGGCCGGGGCGCCAAGTTCGTCCAGTGGAAAAAGACCACAAAAACGGGTGGGCTATAGCCTTGGGGGGTGGGGCTAGCCAACTTCGTCCGCCGGACTCGGAATGGCTCGAGACTTTGCGAGGTGCCTCCGCGTGACAAAAATAGGCCGCGGGCACAGCCGCGCCCAAAAATACCAGCCCGAAGGCCGCGGCGCCAAGTTCGTCCAGCGGAAAAAGGCCACAAAAACGGGTGGGCCATAGCCTTGGGGGGTGGGGCTGGCCAACTTCGTCCGCCGGACTTGGAATGGGGAGAGACTTTGCGAGGGTCCTCCGTTTTCCAAAAATAGGCTGCGGGCACAGCCGCGCTCAAAAATAACCGCCCGACGGCCGGGGCGCCAAGTTCGTCCAGCGGAAAAAGGCCACAAAAACGGGTGGGCTATAGCCTTGGGGGGTGGGGCTGGCCAACTTAGTCCGCTGGACTCAGAATGGCGCGAGACTTTGCGAGGGGCCTCTGTGTGCCAAAAATAGGCCGCGGGCACACCCGCGCCCAAAAATAACCGCCCGAAGGTCGGGGCGCCAAGTTCGTCCAGTGGAAAAAGACCACAAAAACGGGTGGGCTATAGCCTTGGGGGGTGGGGCTGGCCAACTTCGTCCGCCGGACTCGGAATGGCTCGAGACATTGCGAGGCACCTCCGTGTGACAAAAATAGACCGCGGGCACAGCCGCGCCCAAAAATACCTGCCCGAAGGCCTGGGCGCCAAGTTCGTCCAGCGGAAAAAGGCCACAAAAACGGGTGGCCTATAGCCTTGGGGGGTGGGGCTGGCCAACTTCGTCCGCCGAACGCGGAATGGCGCGAGACTTCTCGAGGGGCCTCTGTGTCCCAAAAATAGGCCGTGGGCACAGCCGCGCCCAAAAATAACCGCCCGAAGGCCGGGGCGCCAAGTTCGTCCAGCGGAAAAAGGCCACAAAAACGGGTGGGCTATAGCCTTGGGGGGTGGGGCTGGCCCACTTCGTCCGCCGGACTCGGAATGGTGCGAGAATTTGTGAGGGGCCTCCGTGTGCCAAAAATAGGCCGTGGGCACAGCCGCGCCCAAAAATAACCGCCCGAAGGCCGGGCCGCCAAGTTCGTCCAGCGGAAAAAGGCCACAAAAATGGGTGGGCTATAGCCTTGGGGGGTGGGGCCGGCCCACTTCGTCCGCCGGACTCGGAATGTCGCGAGACTTTGCGAGGCGCCTATGTGTGCCAAAAATAGGCCTTGGGCACAGCCGCGCCCAAAAATACCCGTCCGAAGGCCGGGGCGCCAAGTTCGTCCAGCGGAAAAAGGCCACAAAAACGGGTGGGCTATAGCCTTGGGGGGTCGGGCTGGCGAACTTCTCCCGCCGGACTCGGAATGGCGCGAAACTTTGTGAGGGGCCTCCGTGTGCCGAAAATAGGCCACGGGCACAGCCGCGCCCAAAAATGACCTCCCGAAGGCCGGGGCGCCAGGATCGTCCAGCGGTAAAAGGCCACAAAAACGGGTGGGCTATAGCCTTGGGGGGTGGAGCAGGCCAACTTAGTCCGCCGGACTCGGAATGGCGCGAGACTTTGCGAGGGGCCTCCGTGTGCTAAAAATAGGCCGCGGGCACAGCTGCGCCCAAAAATAACCTCCCGAAGGCCGCGGCGCCAAGTTCGTCCAGCGAAAAAAGGCCACAAAAACGGGTGGGCTATAGCCTTGGGGGGTGGGGCTTGCCAACTTCGTCCGCCTGACTCGGAATGGGGAGAGACATTGCGAGGGTCCTCCGTTTTCCAAAAATAGGCTGCGGGCACAGCCGCGCTAAAAAATAACCGCCCGACGGCCGGGGCGCCAAGTTCGTCCAGCGGAAAAAGGCCACAAAAACGGGTGGGCTATAGCCTTGGGGGGTGGGGCTGGCCAACTTAGTCCGCCGGACTCAGAATGGCGCGAGACTTTGCGAGGGGCCTCCGTGTGCCAAAAATAGGCCGCGGGCACAGCCGCGCCCAAAAATAACCGCCCGAAGGCCGGGGCGCCAAGTTCGTCCAGTGGAAAAAGACCACAAAAACGGGTGGGCTATAGCCTTGGGGGGTGGGGCTAGCCAACTTCGTCCGCCGGACTCGGAATGGCTCGAGACTTTGCGAGGTGCCTCCGCGTGACAAAGATAGGCCGCGGGCACAGCCGCGCCCAAAAATACCTGCCTGCCCGGCAGGCGGCGCCAAGTTCGTCCAGCGGAAAAAGGCCACAAAAACGGGTGGGCGATAGCCTTGGGGGTGGGGCTGGCCAACTTCGTCCGCGGACTTGGAATGGGGAGAGACTTTGCGAGGTCCTCCGTTTTCCAAAAATAGGCTGCGGGCACAGCCGCGCTCAGAGATAACCGCCCGACGGCCGGGGCGCCAAGTTCGTCCAGCAGAAAAAGGCCACAAAAACGGGTGGGCTATAGCCTTGGGGGGTGGGGCTGGCCAACTTAGTCCGCTGGACTCAGAATGGCGCGAGACTTTGCGAGGGGCCTCTGTGTACCAAAAATAGGCCGCGGGCACACCCGCGCCCAAAAATAACAGCCCGATGGTCGGGTCGCCAAGTTCGTCCAGTGGAAAAAGACCACAAAAACGGGTGGGCTATAGCCTTGGGGGGTGGGGCTGGCCAACTTCGTCCGCCGGACTCGGAATGGCTCGAGACATTGTGAGGCACCTCCGTGTGACAAAAATAGACCGCGGGCACAGCCGCGCCCAAAAATACCTGCCCGAAGGCCTGGGCGCCAAGTTCGTCCAGCGGAAAAAGGCCACAAAAACGGGTGGCCTATAGCCTTGGGGGGTGGGGCTGGCCAACTTCGTCCGCCGAACGCGGAATGGCGCGAGACTTCTCGAGGGGCCTCTGTGTCCCAAAAATAGGCCGTGGGCACAGCCGCGCCCAAAAATAACCGCCCGAAGGCCGGGGCGCCAAGTTCGTCCAGCGGAAAAAGGCCACAAAAACGGGTGGGCTATAGCCTTGGGGGGTGGGGCTGGCCAACTTCGTCCGCCGGACTCGGAATGGCTCGAGACATTGCGAGGCACCTCCGTGTGACAAAAATAGACCGCGGGCACAGCCGCGCCCAAAAATACCTGCCCGAAGGCCTGGGCGCCAAGTTTGTCCAGCGGAAAAAGGCCACAAAAACGGGTGGGCTATAGCCTTGGGGGGTGGGGCTGGCCCACTTCGTCCGCCGGACTCGGAATGGTGCGAGAATTTGTGAGGGGCCTCCGTGTGCCAAAAATAGGCTGCGGGCACAGCCGCGGCCAAAAATAACCTCCAGAAGGCCGGGGCGCCAAGTTCGTCCATCGGAAAAAGGCCCCAAAAACGGTTGGGCAATAGCCTTGGGGGGTGGGGCTGGCCAACTTCGTCCGCCGGACTCGGATTGGCGCGAGACTTTGCGACGGGCCTCCGTATGCCAAAATTAGGCCGTGGGCACAGCCGCTCCCAAAAATAACAGACCGAAGGCCGGTGCGCCGAGCTAATCCAGCGGCACAGGGCCACATACACGAGCGGGCTATAGCCTTGGGAGGTGGGGCTTGCGAACATAGTCCACCGGACTTGGAATGGTGCGAGACATTGCGAGGGGCCTCCGTGTGCCAAAAATAGGCCGTTGGCACAGCCGCGCCCAAAAATAACTGCCCGAAGGCCGGGGCGCCAAGTACGTCCAGCGGAAAAAGGCCACAAAAACGGGTGGGCTATAGCCTTGGGGGGTGGGGCTAGCCCACTTCGTCCGCCGGACTCGGAATGGCGTGAGACTTTACGAGGGGCCTCTGTATGCCAAACTTAGGCCACGGGCAAAGACGCGCCCAAAAATTACCGCCTGAAGGCCGGGGCGCCAAGTTCGTCTAGCGGAAAAAGGCCCCAAAAACGGGTGGGCTATAGCCTTGGGGGGTGGGGCTGGCCAACTTCGTCCGCCGTACTCGGAATGGCGCGAGACTTTGCGAGGGGCCTCCGTATGCCAAAATTAGGCCGTGGGCACAGCCGCTCCCAAAAATAACCGCCCGAAGGCCGGGGCGCCGAGTTCGTCCAGCGGAAAAGAGCCACAAAACGGGTGGGCTATAGCCTTGTGAGGTGGGGTTGGCCAACCGTCCGCGGACTCGGAATGGCGCGAGACTTTACGAGGGGCCTCCGTATGCCAAAATTAGGCCGTGGGCATAGCCGCACCCAAAAATAACTGCCCGAAGGCCGGGGCGCCGAGTTCGTCCAGCGGAAAAGAGCCACAAAAACGGGTGGGCTATAGCCTTGTGAGGTGGGGCTTGCCAACTTCGTCCGCCGATAGCCTTGGGGGGTGGGGCTGGCCAACTTCGTCCGCCGGACTCGGAATGGCGCGAAACTTTGCGAGGTTCCTCCGTGTGCCTAAAATAGGCCGCGGGTACAGCCGCGCCCAAAAATAACCGCCCGAAGGCCGGGGCGCCAAGTTTGTCCAGCAGAAAAAGGCCACAAAAACGGGTGGGCTATAGCCTTGGGGGGTGGGGCTGGCCAACTTCGTATGCCGGACTCGGAATGGCGCGAAACTTTGCGAGGTGCCTCTGTGTGCCAAAAATAGGCCGCGGGTACAGCCGCGCCCAAAAATAACCACCCGAAGGCCGGGGCTCCAAGTTTGTCCAGCAGAAAAAGGACACAAAAACGGGTGGGCTATAGCCTTGGGGGGTGGGGCTGGCCAACTTCGTATGCCGGACTCGGAATGGCGCGAAACTTTGCGAGGTCTCTCCGTGTGCCTAAAATAGGCCGCGGGCACAGCCGCGCCCAAAAATAACCACCCGAAGGCCGGGCGCCAAGTTCGTGTAGCGGAAAAAGGCCACAAAAACGGGTGGGCTATAGCGTGGGGGGGTGGGGCTGGCCACCTTCGTCCGCCGGTCTCGGAATGGTGCGAGAATTTGCGAGCCTCTCCGTGTTCTAAAAATAGACGGGGCACAGCCGCCCAAAAATAACTGCCCGAAGGACGGGGCGCCAAGTTCGTCCAGCTGAAAAAGGCCACAAAAATACGTGGGCTATAGCCTTGGGGGGTGGGGCTGGCCAACCGTCCGCGGACTCGGAATGGCGCGACACTTTGCGAGGCATCTCCGTGTGCCAAAAATAGGCCGCGGACACAGCCGTACCCAAAAATAACCGCCCGAAGGCCGGGGCGCCAAGTTCGTCCAGCGGAAAAAGGCCACAAAAACGGGTGGGCTATAGCCTTGGGGGGTGGGGCTGGCCAACTTCGTCTGCCGGACTCGGAATGGCGCGAGACTTTGAGAGTAGCCTCAGTGTGCCAAAAATAGGCCGAGGGCACAGCCGCGTAACAAAAATAACCGCCCGAAGGTCGGGGCGCCAAGTTTTTCCAGCAGAAAAAGGCCACAAAAACGGGTGGGCTATAGCCTTGGGGGGTGGGGCTGGCCAACTTCGTCCGCCGGACTCGGAATGGCGTGAGACTTTGTGAGTCACCTCCGTGTGCCAAAAATAGGTCGCGGGCACAGCCGCACCCAAAAATAACCCCCCGAAGGTCGGCGCGCCCAAACCCCCCAGCGGAAAAATGACCAAAAAACGGGTAGGCTATAGCCTTGGGGGGAGGGGCTGGCCTACTTCGTCCGCCGGACTCAGAATGGGGCGAGACTTTGTGAGTGGCCTCCGCGTGCCAAAAATAGGCCGCGGGCACAGCCGCGCCCAAAAATAACCCCCTGAAGGTCGGCGCGCCCATACCCCCCAGCGGAAAAATGGCCAAAAAACGGGTGGGCTACAGCCTTGGGGGGAGGGGCAGGCGAACTTCGTCCGCCGGACTCGGAATGGGGCAAGACTTTGCGAGCGGCCTCCGCGTGCCAAAAATAGGCCGCGGCCAGCGCCCAAAAATAAACCCCGAAGGTCGGCGAGCCCAAACCTCCCAGCGGAAAAATGGCCAAAAAACGGGTGGGCTATAGCCTTGGGGGGAGGGGCAGACGAACTTCGTCCGCCGGACTCGGAATGGGGCGAGACTTTGCGAGCAGTCTCCGCGTACCAAATATAGGCCGCGGGCACAGCCGCGCCCAAAAATAAACCCCGAAGGTCGGCGAGCCCAAACCCCCCAGCGGAAAAATGGCCAAAAAACGGGTGCGCTATAGCCTTGGGTGGAGGGGCTGGCCAACTTCGTCCGCCGAACTCGGAATGGGGCGAGACTTTTCGAGGTGCCTCCGTGTGCCAAAAAAAGGGCCGCGGGCACAGCTTGGCGCCAAAATACCCTCCCCAAGGCCGGGGCACCAAGTTCGTCCAGCGGAAAAACGCCACAAAAACGAGTGGGCTATAGCCTTGGTGGGTGGGGCTGGCCAACTTCGTCCGCCGGACTCGGAATGGGGCGAGACTTTGCGAGCGGCCTCCGTGAGCCAAAAATAGGCCGCGGGCACAGCCGCACCCAAAAATAACACCCCGAAGGTCGGCGCGCCCAAACCTCCCAGCGGAAAAATGGCCAAAAAATGGGTGGGTTATACCCTTGGGGGGAGGGGCAGGCGAACTTCGTTCGCCGGACTCGGAATTGGGCGAGACTTTGTGAGTGGCCTCCGCGTGCCAAAAATAGGCCGTGGGCACAGCCGCGCCCAAAAATAACCCCCCGAAGGTCGGCGCGTCCAAACCCCCCAGCGGAAAAATGGCCAAAAAACGGGTGCGCTATAGCCTTGGGTGGAGGGGCTGGCCCACTTCGTCCGCCGAACTCGGAATAGGACGAGACTTTACGAGCAGCCTCCGCGTGCCAAAAATAGGCCACGGGCACAGCCGCGCCCAAAAAAACCCGCCCCAAGGCCGGGGCACCAAGTTCGTCAAGCGGAAAAAGGCCACAAAAACGAGTGGGCTATAGCCTTGGTGGGTGGGGCTGGCCCACTTCGTCCGCCGGACTCGGAATGGCGCGAGACTTTGCGAGGCACCTCCGTGTGCCAAAAATAGGCCGTGGGCACAGCCGTAACCAAAAATAACCCCCCAAAGGTCGGCGCGCCCAAACCCCCCAGCGGAAAAATGGCCAAAAAACGGGTGGGCTATAGCCTTGGGGGGAGGGGCAGGCAAACTTCGTCCGCCGGACTCGGAATGGGGCGAAACTTTGCGAGGGGCGTCGGGGTGCCAAAAATATGCCGCGGGCTAAGCCGTGCTCGAAGGTCGTGGTGCCAAAACCCCCCAGCGGAAAAATGGCCAAAGAACGGGTGGGCTATAGCCTTGGTTGGGGGCGCGGTAGAAGTTTGTCCGCCGGACTCGGAATGGGGCGAGACATTGCGAGGGGCATCGGGTTGCCAAAAATAAGCCGCGTGCAAAGCCGCGCCAAAAAATAAGCGCCCGAAGGTCGTGGTGCCAAAACCACCCAGCGGAAAAATGCCCAAAAAACGGGTGGGCTATAGCCTTGATGGGGGGCGCGGGCGAAGTTCTTCCGCCGGACTCGGAATGGGGTGAGACTTTGCGAGGGGCCTCGGGGTGCCAAAAATAAGCGCCCGAAGGTCGTGGTGCCAAAACCCGCCAGCGGAAAAATTGCCAAAAAACGGGTGGGCTAAAGCCTTGGTGGGGGGCGCAGGCGAAGTTCGTCTGCCGGACTCGGAATGGGGTGAGACTTTACGAGGGGCCTCGGGGTGCCAAAAATAAGCCGCGGGCAAAGCCGTACCAAAAAATAAGCGCCCGAAGGTCGTGGTGCCAAAACCCCCCAGCGGAAAAATGGCTAAAAAACGGGTGGGCTATAGCCTTGGTGGGGGCGCGGGCGAAGTTCGTCCGCTACTGGACTCGGAATGGGGCGAGACTTTGCGGGGCCTCGGGGTGCCAACCATAAGCCGCAGGCAAAGCCGTGCCCAAAAATAAGCCCCCAAAGGTCGTGGTGCCAAAACTCCCCAGCGGAAAAATGGCTAAAAAACGGGTGGGCTATAGCCTTGGTGGGGGGCGTGGTCGAAGTTCGTCCGCCGGACTCGGAATGGGGCGAGACTTTGCGAGGGGCCTCGGGGTGCCAAAAATAAGCCGCGGGCAAAGCCGCGCCAAAAAATAAGCGCCCGAAGGTCGTGGTGCCAAAACCACCCAGCGGAAAAATGCCCAAAAAACGGGTGGGCTATAGCCTTGATGGGGGGCGCGGGCGAAGTTCTTCCGCCGGACTCGGAATGGGGTGAGACTTTGCGAGGGGCCTCGGGGTGCCAAAAATAAGCGCCCGAAGGTCGTGGTGCCAAAACCCGCCAGCGGAAAAATGGCCAAAAAACGGGTGGGCTAAAGCCTTGGTGGGGGGCGCAGGCGAAGTTCGTCTGCCGGACTCGGAATGGGGCGAGACTTTGCGAGGGGCCTCGGGGTGCCAAAAATAAGCCGCGGGCAAAGCCGTACCAAAAAATAAGCGCCCGAAGGTCGTGGTACCAAAACCCCCCAGCGGAAAAATGCCCAAAAAACAGGTGGGCTATAGCCTTGATGGGGGGCGCGGGCGAAGTTCTTCCGCCGGACTCGGAATGGGGTGAGACTTTGCGAGGGGCCTCGGGGTGCCAAAAATAAGCGCCCGAAGTTCGTGGTGCCAAAACCCGCCAGCGGTAAAATGGCCAAAAAACGGGTGGGCTAAAGCCTTGGTGGGGGGCGCGGGCGAAGTTCGTCTGCCGGACTCGGAATGGGGCGAGACTTTGCGAGGGGCCTCGGGGTGCCAAAAATAAGCCGCGGGCAAAGCCGTGCCAAAAAATAAGCGCCCGAAGGTCGTGGTGCCAAAACCCCCCAGCGGAAAAATGGCCAAAAAACGGGTGGGCTATAGCCTTGGTGGGGGGCGCGGGCGAAGTTCGTCCGCCGGACTCGGAATGGGGCGAGACTTTGCGAGGGATGTCGGGGTGCCAAAAATATGCCACGACGAAAGCCGCGCACAAAAATAAGCGCCCGAAGGTCGTGGTGCCAAAACCCCCCAGCGGAAAAATGGCCAAAGAACGGGTGGGCTATAGCCTTGGTTGGGGGCGCGGGAGAAGTTCGTCCGCCGGACTCAGAATGGGGCGAGACGTTGCAAGGGGCCTCGGGTTACCAAAAATAAGCCGCAGGCAAAGCCGCGCCAAAAAATAAGCGCCCGAAGGTCGTGGTGCCAAAACCCCCCAGCGGAAAAATGCCCAAAAAACGGGTGGGCTATAGCCTTGATGGGGGGCGCGGGCGAAGTTCTTCCGCCGGACTCGGAATGGATTGAGACTTTGCGAGGGGCCTCGGGGTGCCAAAAATAAGCCGCGGGCAAAGCCGCGTCCAAAAATAAGTGTCCGAAGGTCGTGGTGCCAAAACCCCCCAGCGGAAAAATGGCCAAAAAACGGGTGGGCTACAGCCTTTGTCGGGGGCGCGGGCGAAGTTCGTCCGCCGGACTCGGAATGGGTCGAGACTTTGCGAAGGGCCTCGGGGTGCCAAAAATAATCCACGGGCAAAGCCGTACCAAAAAATAAGCCCCCGAAGGTCGTCGTGCCAAAACCCCCCAGCGGAAAAATGGCTAAAAAACGGGTGGGCTATAGCCTTGGTGGGGGGCGCGGGCGAAGTTCGTCCGCCGGACTCGGAATGGGGCGAGACATTGCGAGGGGCGTCGGGGTGCCAAAAATATGCCACGGGCAAAGCGACGCCCGAAGGTCGTGGTGCCAAAACCCCCCAGCGGAAAAATGGCCAAAGAACGGGTGGGCTATAGCCTTGGTTGGGGGCGCGGGAGATGTTCGTCCGCCGGACTTGGAATGGGGCGAGACGTTGCGAGGGGCCTCGGGTTGCCAAAAATAAGCCGCGGGCAAAGCCGCGCCAAAAAATAGGCGCCCGAAGGTCGTGGTGCCAAAACCCCCCAGCGGAAAAATGCCCAAAAAACGGGTGGGCTATAGCCTTGATGGGGGGCGCGGGCGAAGTTCTTCCGCCGGACTCGGAATGGGGTGAGACTTTGCGAGGGGCCTCGGGGTGCCAAAAATAAGCGCCCGAAGGTCGTGGTGCCAAAACCCGCCAGGGGAAAAATGGTCAAAAAACGGGTGGGCTAAAGCCTTCGTGGGGGGCGCGGGCGAAGTTTGTCTGCCGGACTCGGAATGGGGCGAGACTTTGCGAGGGGCCTCGGGGTGCCAAAAATAAGCAGCGGGCAAAGCCGCGCCAAAAAATAAGCGCCCGAAGGTCGTGGTGCGAAAACCCCCCAGCGGAAAAATGCCCAAAAAACGGGTGGGCTATAGCCTTGATGGGGGGCGCGGGCGAAGTTCTTCCGCCGGACTCGGAATGGGGTGAGACTTTGCGAGGGGCCTCGGGGTGCCAAAAATAAGCGCCCGAAGGTCGTGGTGCCAAAACCCGCCAGCGGAAAAATGGTCAAAAAACGGGTGGGCTAAAGCCTTGGTGGGGGGCGCGGGCGAAGTTCGTCTGCCGGACTCGGAATGGGGCGAGACTTTGCGAGGGGCCTCGGGGTGCCAAAAATAAGCAGCGGGCAAAGCCGTTTCAAAAAATAAGCGCCCGAAGGTCGTGGTGCCAAAACCCCCCAGCGGAAAAATGCCCAAAAAACAGGTGGGCTATAGCCTTGATGGGGGGCGCGGGCGAAGTTCTTCCGCCGGACTCGGAATGGGGTGAGACTTTGCGAGGGGCCTCGGGGTGCCAAACATAAGCACCCGAAGGTCGTGGTACCAAAACCCGCCAGCGGAAAAATGGCCAAAAAACGGGTGGGCTAAAGCCTTGGTGGGGGGCGCGGGCGAAGTTCGTCTGCCGGACTCGGAATGGGGCGAGACTTTACGAGGGGCCTCGGGGTGCCAAAAATAAGCCGCGGGCAAAGCCGTACCAAAAAATAAGCGCCCGAAGGTCGTGGTGCCAAAACCCCCCGGCGGAAAAATGGCCAAAAAACGGGTGGGCTATAGCCTTGATGGGGGGCGCGGGCGAAGTTCGTCCGCCGGACTCGGAATGGGGCGAGACTTTGCGAGGATGTCGGGTGCCAAAATATGCCACGACGAAAGCCGCGATAAAAATAAGCGCCCGAAGGTCGTGGTGCCAAAACCCCAGCGGAAAAATGGCCAAAAACGGGTGGGCTATAGCCTTGGTGGGGGCGCGGCGGATTAGTCCGCCGGCTCGGAATGGGGCGAGACTTTGCGAGGGAATCGGGTGCCAAAAATATGCATGGTAAAGCCAGCGCCAAGGTCGTGGTGCCAAAACCCCCTAGCGGAAAAATGGACAAAGAACAGGTGGGCTATAGCCTTGGTTGGGGGCGCGGGGGAAGTTCGTCCGCCGGACTCGGAATGGTGCGAGACGTTGCAAGGGGCCTCGGGTTGCCAAAAATAAGCCGCAGGCAAAGCCGCGCCAAAAAATAAGCGCCCGAAGGTCGTGGTGCCAAAACCCCCGAGCGGAAAAATGCCCAAAAAACGGGTGGGCTATAGCCTTGATGGGGGGCGCGGGCGAAGTTCTTCCGCCGGACTAGGAATGGGTTGAGACTTTGCGAGGGGCCTCAGGGTGCCAAAAATAAGCCGCGTCCAAAAATAAGTGTCCGAAGGTCGTGGTGCCAAAACCCCCCAGCGGAAAAATGGCAAAAAAACGGGTGGGCTACAGCCTTTGTCGGGGGCGCGGGCGAAGTTCATCCGCCGGACTCGGAATAGGGCGAGACTTTGCGAAGGGCCTCGGGGTGCCAAAAATAATCCACGGGCAAAGCCGCGCCCAAAAATAAGCCCCCGAAGGTCGTCGTGCCAAAACCCCCCAGCGGAAAAATGGATAAAAAACGGGTGGGCTATAGCCTTGGTGGGGGGCGCGGGCGAAGTTCGTCCTCCGGCCTCGGAATGGGGCGAGACTTTGCGAGGGGCCTCGGGTTGCCAAAAATAAGCCGCGGGCAAAGCCGCGCCAAAAAATAAGCACCCGAAGGTCGTGGTGCCAAAACCCCCCAGCGGAAAAATGCCCAAAAAACGGGTGGGCTATAGCCTTGATGGGGGGCGCGGGCGAAGTTCTTCCGCCGGACTCGGAATGGGTTGAGACTTTGCGAGGGGCCTCGGGGTGCTAAAAATAAGCAGCGGGCAAAGCCGCGTCCAAAAATAAGTGTCCGAAGGTGGTGGTGCCAAAACCCCCCAGCGGAAAAATGGCCAAAAAACGGGTGGGCTACAGCCTTTGTGGGGGGCGCGGGTGAAGTTCGTCCGCCGGACTCGGAATGGGGCGAGACTTTGCGAGGGGCCTCGGGGTGCCAAAAATAATCCTCGGGCAAAGCCGCGCCCAAAAATAAGCCCTCGAAGGTCGTCGTGCCAAAACCCCCCAGCGGAAAAATGGCTAAAAAACGGGTGGGCTATAGCCATGGTGGGGGGCGCGGGCGAAGTTCGTCCGCCGGACTCGGAATGGGGCAAGACTTTGCGAGGGGCCTCGGGGTGCCAAACATAAGCCGCGGACAAAGCCGCGCCCAAAAATTAGCCCCCGAAGGTCGTGGTGCCAAAACTCCCCAGCGGAAAAATGGCTAAAAAAAGGGTGGGCTATAGCCTTGGTGGGGGGCGCGAGCGAAGTTCGTCCGCCGGACTCGGAATGGGGCGAGACTTTGTGAGGGGCCTCGGGGTGCCAAAAATAAGCGCCCGAAGGTCGTGGTGCCAAAACCCGCCAGCGGAAAAATGGCCAAAAAACGGGTGGGCTAAAGCCTTGGTGGGGGGCGCGGGCGAAGTTCGTCCGCCGTACTCGGAATGGGGCGAGACTTTGCGAGGGATGTCGGGGTGCCAAAAATATGCCACGACGAAAGCCGCGCCCAAAAATAAGCGCCCAAAGGTCGTGGTGCCAAAACCCGCCAGCGGAAAAATGGCCAAAAAACGGGTGGGCTATAGCCTTGGTGGGGGGCGCGGGCGAAGTTCGTCCGCCGGACTCGGAATGGGGCGAGACTTTGCGAGGGGCAACGGGGTGCCAAAACTATGCCGCGGGCAAAGCCGCGCCCAAAGGTCGTGGTGCCAAAACCCCCCAGCGGAAAAATGGCCAAAGAATGGGTGGGCTATAGCCTTGGTTGGGGGCGCGGGAGAAGTTCGTCCGCCGGACTCGGAATGGGGCGAGACATTGCGAGGGGCCTCGGGTTGCCAAAAATAAGCCGCGGGCAAAGCCGCGCCAAAAAATAAGCGCCCGAAGGTCGTGGTGCCAAAACCCCCCAGCGGAAAAATGCCCAAAAAACGGGTGGGCTATAGCCTTGATGGTGGGCGCGGGCGAAGTTCTTCCGCCGGACTCGGAATGGGGTGAGACTTTGTGAGGGGCCTCGGGGTGCCAAAAATAGGCCGCGGGCAAGGCCGCGTCCAAAAATAAGTGCCCGAAGGTCGTGGTACCAAAACCCCCCAGCGGAAAAATGGCCCAAAAACTGGTGGGCTAAAGCCTTGGTGGGGGGCGCGGGCGAAGTTCGTCCGCCGGACTCGGAATGGGACGAGACTTTGCGATGGGCCTCAGGGTGCCAAAAATAATCCGCGGGCACAGACGCGCCCAAAAATAAGCCCCCGAAGGTCGTCGTGCCAAAACCCCCCAGCGGAAAAATGGCTAAAAAACGGGTGGGCTATAGCCTTGGTGGGAGGCGCGGGCGAAGTTCGTCCGCCGGACTCGGAATGGGGCGAGACTTTGCGAGGGGCCTCGGGGTGCCAAAAATAAGCGCCCGAAGGTCGTGGTGCCAAAACCCGCCAGCGGAAAAATGGCCAAAAAACGGGTGGGCTATAGCCTTGGTGGGGGGCGCGGGCGAAGTTCGTCTGCCGGACTCGGAATGGGGCGAGACATTGTGAGGGGCCTCGGGGTGCCAAAAATAAGCCGCGGCCAAAGCCGTGCCAAAAAATAAGCGTCCGAAGGTCGTGGTGCCAAAACCCCCCGCGGAAAAACGGCCAAAAAACGGGTGGGCTATAGCCTTGATGGGGGGCGCGGGAGAAGGTCGTGGTGCCAAAACCCGCCAGCGGAAAAATGGCCGAAAAACGGGTGGGCTATAGCCTTGATGGGGGGCGCGGGCGAAGTTCGTCCGCCGGACTTGGAATGGGGTGAGACTTTTGTAGGGATGTCGGGGTGCCAAAAATATGCCACGACGAAAGCCGCGCCCAAAAATAAGTGCCCGAAGGTCGTGGTTCCAAAACCCCCCAGCGGAAAAATGGCCAAAAAACGGGTGGGCTATAGCCTTGGTGGGGGGCGCGGGCGATGTTCGTCCGCCAGACTCAGAATGGGGCGAGACTTTGCGAGGGGTGTCGGGGTGCCAAAAATATGCCGCGTGCAAAACCGCGCCCGAAGGTCGTGGTGCCAAAACCCCCCAGCGGAAAAATGGCCAAAGAACGGGTGGGCTATAGCCTTGGTTGGGGGCGCGGGAGAAGTTCGTCCGCCGGACTCGGAATGGGGCGAGACGTTGCGAGGGGCCTCGGGTTGCCAAAAATAAGCCGCGGGAAAAGCCGCGCCAAAAAATAAGCGCCCGAAGGTCGTGGTGCCAAAACCCCCCAGCGGAAAAATGCCCAAAAAACGGGTGGGCTATAGCCTTGATGGGGGGCGCGGGCGAAGTTCTTTCGCCGGACTCGGAATGGGTTGAGACTTTACGAGGGGCCTCGGGGTGCCAAAAATAAGCCGCGGGCAAAGCCGCGTCCAAAAATAAGACACCGAAGGTCGTGGTGCCAAAACCCCCCAGCGGAAAAATGGCCAAAAAACAGGTGGGCTACAGCCTTGGTGGGGGGCGCAGGCGAAGTTCGTCCGCCGGACTCGGAATGGGGCGAGACTTTGCGAGGGGCCTCGGGGTGCCAAAAATAATCCGCGGGCAGAGCCGCACCCAAAAATAAGCCCCCGAAGGTTGTCGTGCCAAAACCCCCCAGCGGAAAAATGGCTAAAAAACGGGTGGGCTATAGCCTTGGTGGGGGGCTCGGGCGAAGTTCGTCCGCCGGGCTCGGAATGGGGCGAGATTTTGCGAGGGGCCTCGGGGTGCCAAAAATAAGCGCCCGAAGGTCGTGGTGCCAAAACCCGCCAGCGGAAAAATGGCAAAAAAACGGGTGGGCTATAGCCTTGGTGGCGGGCGCGGTCGAAGTTCGTCTGCCGGACTCGGAATGGGGCGAGACTTTGCGAGGGGCCTCGGGGTGCCAAAAATAAGCCGCGGGCAAAGCCGTGCGAAAAAATAAGCGTCCGAAGGTCGTGGTGCCAAAACCCCCCCGCGGAAAAACGGCCAAAAAACGGGTGGGCTATAGCCTTGATGGGGGACGCGGGAGAAGGTCGTGGTGCCAAAACCCCCCAGCGGAAAAATAGCCAAAAAACGGGTGGGCTATAGCCTTGGTGGGGGGCGCGGGCGAAGTTCGTCCGCCGGACTCGGAATGGGGCGAGACTTTGCGAGGGGTGTCGGGGTGCCAAAAATATGCCGTGGGCAAAGCCGCGCCGAAAAATAAGTGCCCGAAGGTCGTGGTACAAAAACCCCCCAGCGGAAAAATGGCCAAAAATCGGGTGGGCTATAGCCTTGGTGGGGGGCGTGGGCGATGTTCGTCCGCCGGACTCGGAATGGGGCGAGATTTTGCGAGGGGCCTTGGGGTGCCAAATAAAGCCGCGAGCAAAGCCGCACTAAAAATAAGCCCCGAAGGTCGTGGTGCCAAAACCCCCAGCCGGAAAAATGGCCAAAAAAGCGGGTGGGCTATAGCCTTGGTGGGGCGCGAGGCGAAGTTAAATCACCGGACTCGGAATGGGGTGACACTTTGCGAGGGGCCTCGGGGTGCAAAAAATAAGCCGCGGACAAAGCTGCACCCAAAAATAAGCCCCCGAAGGTCGTGGTGCCAAAACCCCCCAGCGGAAAAATGGCCAAAAAACGGGTGGGCTATAGCCTTGGTGGGGGGCGCGGGCGAAGTTCGTCCGCCGGACTCGGAATGGGGTGAGACTTTGCGAGGGGCCTCGGGGTACCAAAAATAAGTTGCGGGAAAAGCTACGCCCAAAAATAAGCGCCCGAAGGTCGTGGTGCCAAAACCCCCCAACGGAAAAATAGCCAAAAAACGGGTGGGCTATAGCCTTGGTGGGGCGCGAGCGAGATTCCATCCGGAGTCGGAATGGGGCGAGACTTTGCGAGGGTCCTCGGGGTACCAAAAATAAGCCGTGGGCAAAGCCGCGCCCAAAAATAAGCCCCCGAAGGTCGTGGTGCCAAAACCCCCCAGCGGAAAAATGGCCAAAAAACGGGTGGGCTATAGCCTTGGGGGGAGGGGCTGGCCAACTTCGTCCGCTGGACTCAGAATGGGGCGAGACTTTGCGAGCGGCCTCCGCGTACCAAAAATAGGGCACCGGCACAGTCGCGCCCAAAAATAACCCCCCGAAGGTCGGCGCGTCCAAACCCCCCAGCGGAAAAATGGCCAAAAAACGGGATGGCTATAGCCTTGGGGGGAGGGGCTGGCCAACTTCGTCCGCCGGACTCGGAATGGGGCGAGACTTTGCGACCGGCCTCCGCGTGCCAAAAATAGGCCGCGGGCACAGCCGCGCCCAAAAATACGTATCCGAAGGCCGGGGAGCCAAGTTCGTCCAGCGGAAAAAGGCCAAAAAAACGGGTGGGCTATAGCCTTGGGGGGTGGGGCTGGCCCACTTCGTCCGCCGGACTCGGAATGGCGCGAGACTTTGCGAGGGACCTCCGTGTGCCAAAAATAGGCCGCGGGCACAGCCGCGCCCAAAAATACGTATCCGAAGGCCGGGGCGCCAAGTTCGTCCAGCGGAAAAAGGCCACAAAAACGGGTGGGCTATAGCCTTGCGGGGTGGGGCTGGCCAACTTCGTCCGCCGGACTTGGAATGGCGCGACACATTGCGAGGAACCTCCGTGTGCCAAAAATAGGCCGCGGGCACAGCCGCGCCCAAAAATACATGCCCGAAGGCCGGGGCGCCAAGTTCGTCAAGCGGTAAAAGGCCAAAAAAACGGGTGGGCTATAGCCTTGGGGGGTGGGGCTGGCCAACTTCGTCCGCCGGACTCGGAATGGCGCGAGACTTTGCGAGGCACCTCCGTTTGCCAAAAATAGGCCGCGGGCACAGCCGCGCCCAAAAATACTAGCCCGAAGGCCGGGGCGCCAAGTTCGTCAAGCTGTAAAAGGCCACAAAAACGGGTGGGCTATAGCCTTGGGCGATGGGGCTGGCCAACTTCGTCCGCCGCACTCGGAATGGCGCGAGACTTTGCGAGGCGCCTCCGTTTGCCAAAAATAGGCCGCGGGCACAGCCGCGCCCAAAAATACCCGCCCGAAGACCGGGCCGCAAAGTTCGTCCAGCGTAAAAAGGCCACAAAAACGGGTGGGTTATAGCCTTGGGGGGTGGGGCTGGCCAACTTCATCCGCCGGGCTCGGAATGGCGCGAGACTTTGCGAGGCGCCTCCGTGTGCCAAAAATAGGGCGCGGGCCCAGCCGCGCCAAAAATTCCCGTCCGAAAGGGCCGGGGCGCCAAGTTCGTCCAGCGTAAAAAGGCCACAAAAACGGGTGGGCTATAGCCTTGTGGGGTGGAGCTGGCCCACTTCGTCCACCGGACTCGGAATGGCGCGAGAGTTTGCGAGGCACCTCCGTGTGCCAAAAATAGGCCGCGGGCACAGCCGTGCCGAAAAAATACCGGCCCGAAGGCCGGGGCGCCAAGTTCGTCCAGCGGAAAAAGGCCACAAAAACGGGTGGGCTATAGCCTTGGGGGGTGGGGCTGGCCAACTTCGTCCGCCGGACTCGGAATGGCGCGAGACTTTGCGAGGCACCTCTGTGTGCCAAAATAGGCCATGGGCACAGCCGCGCCCAAAATACGTATCCGAAGGCCGGGAGCCAAGTTCGTCCCAGCGGAAAAAGGCCAAAAAAAAGCGGGTGGGCTATAGCCTTGGGGGTGGGGCTGGCCAACCGTCCCGCGGACTCGGAATGGCGCGAGACTTTGCGAGACGCCTCCGTGTGCCAAAAATAGGCCTGGGCACAGCCGCGCCCAAAAATACGTATCCGAAGACCGGGCGCCAAGTTCGTCCAGCGGAAAAGGCCACAAAAGCGGGTGGGCTATAGCCTTGGGGGTGGGGCTGGCCAACTTCGTCCGCCGGACTTGGAATGGCGCGAGACATTGCGAGGAACCTCCGTGTGCCAAAAATAGGCCTTGGGCACAGCCGCGCCCAAAAATACGTGCCCGAAGGCCGGGGCGTCGAGTTCGTCCAACTGAAAAAGGCCACAAAAACGGGTGGGCTATTGCCTTGGGGGGTGGGGCTGGCCAACTTCGTCCGCCGGACTCGGAATGGCGCGAGACTTTGCAAGGCCCCTCCGTGTGCCAAAAATAGTCCGCGGGCACAGCCGCGCCCAAAAATACCCGCCCGAAGGCCGGGGCGCCAAGTTCGTCCAGCGGAAAAAGGCCACAAAAACGGGTGGGCTATAGCCTTGGGGGGTGGGGCTGGCCAAATTCGTCCGCCGGAATCGGAATGGCGCGAGACTTTGCGAGGTGCCTCCGTGTACCAAAAATAGGCCGCGGGCACAGTTGAGCCCAAAAATACCCGCCCGAAGGCCGGGGAGCCAAGTTCGTCCAGCGGAAAAAGGCCACAAATACGGGTGGGCTATAGCCTAGGGGGGTGGGGCTGGCCAGCTTCGTCCGCCGGACTCGAAATGGCACGAGACTTTGCGAGGCACCTCCGTTTGCCAAAAATAGGCCGCGGGCACAGTCGCGCCCAAAAATACCCGCCCGAAGGCCGGGGCGCCAACTTCGTCAAGCGGTAAAAGGCCACAAAAACGGGTGGGCTATAGCCTTAGGGGGTGGGGCTGGCCAACTTCGTCCGCCGGACTCGGAATGGCGCGAGACTTTGCGAGGCGCCTCCGTGTGCCAAAAATAGGCCGTGGGCCCAGCCGCGCCCAAAAATACGTATCCGAAGGCCGGGGCGCCAAGTTCGTCCAGCGGAAAAAGGCCACAAAAACGGGTGGGCTATAGCCTTGGGGGGTGGGGCTGGCCAACTTCGTCCGCCGGACTTGGAATGGCGCGAGACATTGCGAGGCATCTCCGTGTGCCAAAAATAGGCCGCGGAAACAGCCGCGCCCAAAAATACATGCCCGAAGGCCGGGGCGCCAAGTTCGTCAAGCGGTAAAAGGCCAAAAAAACGGGTGGGCTATAGCCTTGGGGGGTGGGGCTGGCCAACTTCGTCCGCCGGACTCGGAATGGCGCGAGACTTTGCGAGGCGCCTCCGTGTGCCAAAAATAGGCCGCGGGCACAGCCGCGCCCAAAAATACGTATCCGAAGGCCGGGGAGCCAAGTTCGTCCAGCGGAAAAAGGCCAAAAAAACGGGTGGGCTATAGCCTTGGGGGGTGGGGCTGGCCAACTTCGTCCGCCGGACTCGGAATGGCGCGAGACTTTGCGAGGCGCCTCCGTGTGCCAAAAATAGGCCGCGGGCACAGCCGCGCCCAAAAATACGTATCCGAAGGCCGGGGCGCCAAGTTCGTCCAGCGGAAAAAGGCCACAAAAACGGGTGGGCTATAGCCTTGGGGGGTGGGGCTGGCCAACTTCGTCCGCCGGACTTGGAATGGCGCGAGACATTGCGAGGAACCTCCGTGTGCCAAAAATAGGCCGCGGGCACAGCCGCGCCCAAAAATACATGCCCGAAGGCCGGGGCGCCAAGTTCGTCAAGCGGTAAAAGGCCAAAAAAACGGGTGGGCTATAGCCTTGGGGGGTGGGGCTGGCCAACTTCGTCCGCCGGACTCGGAATGGCGCGAGACTTTGCGAGGCACCTCCGTTTGCCAAAAATAGGCCGCGGGCACAGCCGCGCCCAAAAATACTAGCCCGAAGGCCGGGGCGCCAAGTTCGTCAAGCGGTAAATGGCCACAAAAACGGGTGGGCTATAGCCTTGGGCGATGGGGCTGGCCCACTTCGTCCGCCGCACTCGGAATGGCGCGAGACTTTGTGAGGCGCCTCCGTGTGCCAAAAATAGGCCGCGGGCACAGCCGCGCCTAAAAATACATATCCGAAGGCCGGGGCGCCAAGTTCGTCCAGCGGAAAAAGGCCACAAAAACGGGTGGGCTATAGCCTTGGGGGGTGGGGCTGGCCAACTTCGTCCGCCGGACTTGGAATGGCGCGAGACATTGCGAGGCAGCTCCGTGTGCCAAAAATAGGCCGCGGGCACAGCCGCGCCCAAAAATACATTCCCGAAGGCCGGGGCGCCAAGTTCGTCAAGCGGTAAAAGGCCAAAAAAACGGGTGGGCTATAGCCTTGGGGGGTGGGGCCGGCCAACTTCATCCGCCGGACTCGGAATGGCGCGAGACTTTGCGAGGCACCTCCGTGTGCCAAAAATAGGCCGCGGCCACAGCCGCGCCCAAAAATACGTGCCCGAAGGCCGGGGCGCCAAGTTCGTCCAGCGGAAAAAGGCCACAAAAACGGGTGGGCTATAGCCTTGGGGGGTGGGGCTGGCCCACTTCGTCCGCCGGACTTGGAATGGCGCGAGACATTGCGAGGCATCTCCGTGTGCCAAAAATAGGCCGCGGAAACAGCGGCGCCCAAAAATACATGCCCGAAGGCCGGGGCACCAAGTTCGTCAAGCGGTAAAAGGCCAAAAAAACGGGTGGGCTATAGCCTTGGGGGGTGGGGCTGGCCAACTTCGTCCGCCGGACTCGGAATGGCGCGAGACTTTGCGAGGCACCTCCGTGTGCCAAAAATAGGCCGCGGGCACAGCCGCGCCCAAAAATACGTATCCGAAGGCCGGGGAGCCAAGTTCGTCCAGCGGAAAAAGGCCAAAAAAACGGGTGGGCTATAGCCTTGGGGGGTGGGGCTGGCCAACTTCGTCCGCCGGACTCGGAATGGCGCGAGACTTTGCGAGGCGCCTCCGTGTGCCAAAAATAGGCCGCGGGCACAGCCGCGCCCAAAAATACGTATCCGAAGACCGGGGCGCCAAGTTCGTCCAGCGGAAAAAGGCCACAAAAACGGGTGGGCTATAGCCTTGGGGGGTGGGGCTGGCCAACTTCGTCCGCCGGACTTGGAATGGCGCGAGACATTGCGAGGAACCTCCGTGTGCCAAAAATAGGCCGCGGGCACAGCCGCGCCCAAAAATACGTGCCCGAAGGCCGGGGCGTCGAGTTCGTCCAACTGAAAAAGGCCACAAAAACGGGTGGGCTATTGCCTTGGGGGGTGGGGCTGGCCAACTTCGTCCGCCGGACTCGGAATGGCGCGAGACTTTGCAAGGCCCCTCCGTGTCCCAAAAATAGGCCGCGGGCACAGCCGCGCCAAAAAATACCCGCCCGAAGGCCGGGGCGCCAAGTTCGTCCAGCGGAAAAAGGCCACAAAAACGGGTGGGTTATAGCCTTGGGGGGGGGGGCTGGCCAACTTCGTCCGCCGGACTCGGAATGGCGCGAGACTTTGCGAGGCGCCTCCGTGTGCCAAAAATAGGCAGCGGGCATAGCCGCGACTAAAAATACGCGCCCGAAAGCCGGGGCGCCAAGTTCGTCCAGCGGAAAAAGGCCACAAAAACGGGTGGGTTATAGCCTTGGGGGGTGGGGCTGGCCGACTTCGTCCGCCGGACTCGGAATGGCGCGAGACTTTGCGAGGCGCCTCCGTGTGCCAAAAATAGGCAACGGGCATAGCCGCGCCCAAAAATACGCGCCCGAAGGCCGGGGCGCCAAGTTCGTCCAGCGGAAAAAGGCCACAAACCGGGTGGGCTATAGCCTTGGGGTGGGGCTGGCCAACTCGTCCGCCGGACTCGGAATGGCGCGAGACTTTGCGAGGCACCTCCGTGTGCCAAAAATAGGCGCGCGCCACAGCCGCGCCAAAAATACGTGCCCGAAGGCCGGGCGCCAAGTTCGTCCAGCGGAAAAAGGCCACAAAACGGGTGGGCTATAGCCTTGGGGGTGGGGCTGGCCCACTTCGTCCGCCCGGACTTGGAATGGCGCGAGACATTGCGAGGCATCTCCGTGTGCCAAAAATAGGCAGCGGAAACAGCGGCGCCTAAAAATACATGCCCGAAGGCCGGGCACCAAGTTCGTCAAGCGGTAAAAGGCCAAAAACGGGTGGGCTATAGCCTTGGGGGTGGGGCTGGCCAACTTCGTCCGCGGACTCGGAATGGCGCGAGACTTTGCGAGGCACCTCCGTGTGCCAAAAATAGGCAGCGGGCACAGCCGCGCCCAAAAATACGTATCCGAAGGCCGGGGAGCCAAGTTCGTCCATCGGAAAAAGGCCAAAAAAACGGGTGGGCTATAGCCTTGGGGGGTGGGGCTGGCCAACTTCGTCCGCCGGACTCGGAATGGCGCGAGACTTTGCGAGGCGCCTCCGTGTGCCAAAAATAGGCCGCGGGCACAGCCGCGCCCAAAAATACGTATCCGAAGACCGGGGCGCCAAGTTCGTCCAGCGGAAAAAGGCCACAAAAACGGGTGGGCTATAGCCTTGGGGGGTGGGGCTGGCCAACTTCGTCCGCCGGACTTGGAATGGCGCGAGACATTGCGAGGAACCTCCGTGTGCCAAAAATAGGCCGCGGGCACAGCCGCGCCCAAAAATACGTGCCCGAAGGCCGGGGCGTCGAGTTCGTCCAACTGAAAAAGGCCACAAAAACGGGTGGGCTATTGCCTTGGGGGGTGGGGCTGGCCAACTTCGTCCGCCGGACTCGGAATGGCGCGAGACTTTGCAAGGCCCCTCCGTGTCCCAAAAATAGGCCGCGGGCACAGCCGCGCCAAAAAATACCCGCCCGAAGGCCGGGGCGCCAAGTTCGTCCAGCGGAAAAAGGCCACAAAAACGGGTGGGCTATAGCCTTGGGGGGGGGCTGGCCAACTTCGTCCGCCGGACTCGGAATGGCGCGAGACTTTGCGAGGCGCCTCCGTGTGCCAAAAATAGGCAGCGGGCATAGCCGCGACTAAAAATACGCGCCCGAAAGCCGGGGCGCCAAGTTCGTCCAGCGGAAAAAGGCCACAAAAACGGGTGGGTTATAGCCTTGGGGGGTGGGGCTGGCCGACTTCGTCCGCCGGACTCGGAATGGCGCGAGACTTTGCGAGGCGCCTCCGTGTGCCAAAAATAGGCAACGGGCATAGCCGCGCCCAAAAATACGCGCCCGAAGGCCGGGGCGCCAAGTTCGTCCAGCGGAAAAAGGCCACAAAAACGGGTGGGCTATAGCCTTGGGGGGTGGGGCTGGCCAACTTCGTCCGCCGGACTCGGAATGGCGTGAGACTTTGCGAGGCGCCTCCGTGTGCCAAAATAGGCCGCGGACACAGCCGCGCCCAAAAATACGTGCCCGAAGGCGGGGGCGCCAAGTTCGTCCAGCGGAAAAAGGCCACAAAAACGGGTGGGCTATAGCCTTGGGGGGTGGGGCTGGCCAACTTCGTCCGCCGCACTCGGAATGGCGCGAGACTTTGCGAAGCGACTCCGTGTGCCAAAAATATGCCGCGGGCATAGCCGCACGCAAAAATACCCTCCCGAAGGCCGGGGCGCCAAGTTCGTCCAGCGGTAAAAAGCCACAAAAACGGGTGGGCTATATCCTTGGGGGGTGGGGCTGGCCAACTTCGTCCGCCGGACTGAGAATGGTGCGAGACTTTGCAAGGCACCTCCGTGTGCCAAAAATAGGCCGCGGGCACAGCCGTACCCAAAAATACGTGCCCGAAGGCCGGGGTGCAAAGTTCGTCCAGCTGAAAAAGACCACAAAAACGGGTGGGCTATTGCCTTGGGGGGTGAGGCTGGCCAACCGTCGCGCGGACTCGGAATGGCGTGAGACTTTGCGAGGCACCTCCGTGTGCCAAAAATAGGCCGGGCACAGCCGCGCCCAAAATACCCCGCCCGAAGGCTGCGGGCACAGCCTAGTTCGTCTAGAGGTAAAAGGCCACAAAACGGGTGGGCTATAGCCTTGGGGGTGGGGCTGGCCAACTTCTGTCCGCCGGACTCGGAATGGGAGAGACTTTGCGAGGGTCTTCCGTTTTCCAAAAATAGGCGGCGGGCACAGCCGCGCGCAAAAATAACCGCCCGACGGCCGGGCCGCCAAGTTCGTCCAGCGGAAAAAGGCCACAAAAACGGGTGGGCTATAGCCTTGGGGGGTGGGGCTGGCCAACTTAGTCCGCTGGACTCAGAATGGCGCGAGACTTTGCGAGGGGCCTCCGTGTGCCAAAAATAGGCCGCGGGCACAGCCGCGCCCAAAAATAACCGCCCGAAGTTCGGGGCGCCAAGTTCGTCCAGTGGAAAAAGACCACAAAAACGGGTGGGCTATAGCCTTGGGGGGTGGGGCTAGCCCACTTCGTCCGCCGGACTCGGAATGGCGCGAGACTTTACGAGGGGCCTCTGTATGCCAAACTTAGGCCACGGGCAAAGACGCGCCCAAAAATTACCGCCTGAAGGCCGGGGCACCAAGTTCGTCAAGCGGTAAAAGGCCAAAAAAACGGGTGGGCTATAGCCTTGGGGGGTGGGGCTGGCCAACTTCGTCCGCCGGACTCGGAATGGCGCGAGACTTTGCGAGGCACCTCCGTGTGCCAAAAATAGGCCGCGGACACAGCCGCGCCCAAAAATACGTATCCGAAGGCCGGGGAGCCAAGTTCGTCCAGCGGAAAAAGGCCAAAAAAACGGGTGGGCTATAGCCTTGGGGGGTGGGGCTGGCCAACTTCGTCCGCCGGACTCGGAATGGCGCGAGACTTTGCGAGGCGCCTCCGTGTGCCAAAAATAGGCCGCGGGCACAGCCGCGCCCAAAAATACGTATCCGAAGACCGGGGCGCCAAGTTCGTCCAGCGGAAAAAGGCCACAAAAACGGGTGGGCTATAGCCTTGGGGGGTGGGGCTGGCCAACTTCGTCCGCCGGACTTGGAATGGCGCGAGACATTGCGAGGAACCTCCGTGTGCCAAAAATAGGCCGCGGGCACAGCCGCGCCCAAAAATACGTGCCCGAAGGCCGGGGCGTCGAGTTCGTCAAAATGAAACTGGCCACCATAACTGGTGGGGTATTGCCTGGGGGGGTGGGGCTGGCCAACTTCGTCCGCCGGACTCGGAATGGCGCGAGCCTGTGCTATGCACCTCCGTGTCCCAATAATATTCCGCGGGAAAAGGCGCTCCAAAATATAGCCGCCCGTAGGCCGGGGCGCCAAGTTCGTCCAGCGGAAAAAGGCCACAAAAACGGGTGGGCTATAGCCTTGGGGGCTGGCCAACTTCGTCCGCGGACTCGGAATGGCGCGAGACTTTGCGAGGCGCCTCCGTGTGCCAAAAATAGGCAGCGGGCATAGCCGCGACTAAAAATACGCGCCCGAAAGCCGGGGCGCCAAGTTCGTCCAGCGGAAAAAGGCCACAAAAACGGGTGGGTTATAGCCTTGGGGGGTGGGGCTGGCCGACTTCGTCCGCCGGACTCGGAACGGCGCGAGACATTGCGAGGCGCCTCCGTGTGCCAAAAATAGGCAACGGGCATAGCCGCGCCCAAAAATACGCGCCCGAAGGCCGGGGCGCCAAGTTCGTCCAGCGGAAAAAGGCCACAAAAACGGGTGGGCTATAGCCTTGGGGGGTGGGGCTGGCCAACTTCGTCCGCCGGACTCGGAATGGCGCGAGACTTTGCGAGGCGCCTCCGTGTGCCAAAATAGGCCGCGGACACAGCCGCGCCCAAAAATACGTGCCCGAAGGCGGGGGCGCCAAGTTCGTCCAGCGGAAAAAGGCCACAAAAACGGGTGGGCTATAGCCTTGGGGGGTGGGGCTGGCCAACTTCGTCCGCCGCACTCGGAATGGCGCGAGACTTTGCGAAGCGACTCCGTGTGCCAAAAATATGCCGCGGGCATAGCCGCACGCAAAAATACCCTCCCGAAGGCCGGGGCGCCAAGTTTGTCCAGCGGTAAAAAGCCACAAAAACGGGTGGGCTATATCCTTGGGGGGTGGGGCTGGCCAACTTCGTCCGCCGGACTGAGAATGGTGCGAGACTTTGCAAGGCACCTCCGTGTGCCAAAAATAGGCCGCGGGCACAGCCGTACCCAAAAATACGTGCCCGAAGGCCGGGGTGCCAAGTTCGTCTAGCTGAAAAAGACCACAAAAACGGGTGGGCTATTGCCTTGGGGGGTGAGGCTGGCCAACTTCGTACGCCGGACTCGGAATGGCGTGAGACTTTGCGAGGCACCTCCGTGTGCCAAAAATAGGCCGCGGGCACAGCCGCGCCCAAAAATACCCGCCCGAAGGCTGCGGGCACAGCCTAGTTCGTCTAGAGGTAAAAGGCCACAAAAACGGGTGGGCTATAGCCTTGGGGGGTGGGGCTGGCCAACTTCGTCCGCCGGACTCGGAATGGGGAGAGACTTTGCGAGGGTCTTCCGTTTTCCAAAAATAGGCTGCGGGCACAGCCGCGCTCAAAAATAACCGCCCGACGGCCGGGCCGCCAAGTTCGTCCAGCGGAAAAAGGCCACAAAAACGGGTGGGCTATAGCCTTGGGGGGTGGGGCTGGCCAACTTAGTCCGCTGGACTCAGAATGGCGCGAGACTTTGCGAGGGGCCTCCGTGTGCCAAAAATAGGCCGCGGGCACAGCCGCGCCCAAAAATAACCGCCCGAAGGTCGGGGCGCCAAGTTCGTCCAGTGGAAAAAGACCACAAAAACGGGTGGGCTATAGCCTTGGGGGGTGGGGCTAGCCCACTTCGTCCGCCGGACTCGGAATGGCGCGAGACTTTACGAGGGGCCTCTGTATGCCAAACTTAGGCCACGGGCAAAGACGCGCCCAAAAATTACCGCCTGAAGGCCGGGGCGCCAAGTTCGTCTAGCGGAAAAAGGCCCCAAAAACGGGTGGGCTATAGCCTTGGGGGGTGGGGCTGGCCAACTTCGTCCGCCGTACTCGGAATGGCGCGAGACTTTGCGAGGGGCCTCCGTATGCCAAAATTAGGCCGTGGGCACAGCCGCTCCCAAAAATAACCGCCCGAAGGCCGGGGCGCCGAGTTCGTCCAGCGGAAAAGGGCCACAAAAACGGGTGGGCTATAGCCTTGTGAGGTGGGGTTGGCCAACTTCGTCCGCCGGACTCGGAATGGCGCGAGACTTTACGAGGGGCCTCCGTATGCCAAAATTAGGCCGTGGGCATAGCCGCTCCCAAAAATAACTGCCCGAAGGCCGGGGCGCCGAGTACGTCCAGCGGAAAAAGGCCCCAAAAACGGTTGGGCAATAGCCTTGGGGGGTGGGGCTGGCCAACTTCGTCCGCCGGACTCGGATTGGCGCGAGACTTTGCGACGGGCCTCCGTATGCCAAAATTAGGCCGTGGGCACAGCCGCTCCCGAAAATAACAGCCCGAAGGCCGGGGCGCCGAGCTCATCCAGCGGAAAAGGGCCACAAAAACGAGCGGGCTATAGCCTTGGGGGGTGGGGCTGGCCAACTTCGTCCGCCGTACTCGGAATGGCGCGAGACTTTGCGAGGGGCCTCCGTATGCCAAAATTAGGCCGTGGGCACAGCCGCTCCCAAAAATAACCGCCCGAAGGCCGGGGCGCCGAGTTCGTCCAGCGGAAAAGGGCCACAAAAACGGGTGGGCTATAGCCTTGGGGGGTGGGGCTGGCCAACTTCGTCCGCCGGACTCGGAATGGTGCGAGAATTTGTGAGGGGCCTCCGTGTGCCAAAAATAGGCTGCGGGCACAGCCGCGGCCAAAAATAACCTCCAGAAGGCCGGGGCGCCAAGTTCGTCCATCGGAAAAAGGCCCCAAAAACGGTTGGGCAATAGCCTTGGGGGGTGGGGCTGGCCAACTTCGTCCGCCGGACTCGGATTGGCGCGAGACTTTGCGACGGGCCTCCGTATGCCAAAATTAGGCCGTGGGCACAGCCGCTCCCAAAAATAACAGCCCGAAGGCCGGGGCGCCGAGCTCATCCAGCGGAAAAGGGCCACAAAAACGAGCGGGCTATAGCCTTGGGAGGTGGGGCTTGCGAACATAGTCCACCGGACTTGGAATGGTGCGAGACATTGCGAGGGGCCTCCGTGTGCCAAAAATAGGCCGTTAGCACAGCCGCGCCCAAAATAACTGCCCGAAGGCCGGGCGCCAAGTACGTCCAGCGGAAAAAGGCCACAAAACCGGGTGGGCTATAGCCTTGGGGGGTGGGGCTAGCCCACTTCGTCCGCCGGACTCGGAATGGCGCGAGACTTTACGAGGGGCCTCTGTATGCCAAACTTAGGCCACGGGCAAAGACGCGCCCAAAAATTACCGCCTGAAGGCCGGGGCGCCAAGTTCGTCTAGCGGAAAAAGGCCCCAAAAACGGGTGGGCTATAGCCTTGGGGGGTGGGGCTGGCCAACTTCGTCCGCCGTACTCGGAATGGCGCGAGACTTTGCGAGGGGCCTCCGTATGCCAAAATTAGGCCGTGGGCACAGCCGCTCCCAAAAATAACCGCCCGAAGGCCGGGGCGCCGAGTTCGTCCAGCGGAAAAGGGCCACAAAAACGGGTGGGCTATAGCCTTGTGAGGTGGGGTTGGCCAACTTCGTCCGCCGGACTCGGAATGGCGCGAGACTTTACGAGGGGCCTCCGTATGCCAAAATTAGGCCGTGGGCATAGCCGCTCCCAAAAATAACTGCCCGAAGGCCGGGGCGCCGAGTTCGTCCAGCGGAAAAGAGCCACAAAAACGGGTGGGCTATAGCCTTGTGAGGTGGGGCTGGCCAACTTCGTATGCCGGACTCGCAATGGCGCGAAACTTTGCGAGGTGCCTCTGTGTGCCAAAAATAGGCCGCGGGTACAGCCGCGCCCAAAAATAACCACCCGAAGGCCGGGGCTCCAAGTTTGTCCAGCAGAAAAAGGACACAAAAACGGGTGGGCTATAGCCTTGGGGGGTGGGGCTGGCCAACTTCGTATGCCGGACTCGGAATGGCGCGAAACTTTGCGAGGTCTCTCCGTGTGCCTAAAATAGGCCGCGGGCACAGCCGCGCCCAAAAATTACCACCCGAAGGCCGGGGCGCCAAGTTCGTGTAGCGGAAAAAGGCCACAAAAACGGGTGGGCTATAGCCTTGGGGGGTGGGGCTGGCCAACTTCGTCCGCCGGTCTCGGAATGGCGCGAGAATTTGCGAGCCTCTCCGTGTTCTAAAAATAGGCCGCGGGCACAGCCGCGCCCAAAAATAACTGCCCGAAGGACGGGGCGCCAAGTTCGTCCAGCTGAAAAAGGCCACAAAAATACGTGGGCTATAGCCTTGGGGGGTGGGGCTGGCCAACTTCGTCCGCCGGACTCGGAATGGCGCGAGACTTTGCGAGGCACCTCCGTGTGCCAAAAATAGGCCGCGGACACAGCCGTACCCAAAAATAACCGCCCGAAGGCCGGGGCGCCAAGTTCGTCCAGCGGAAAAAGGCCACAAAAACGGGTGGGCTATAGCCTTGGGGGGTGGGGCTGGCCAACTTCGTCTGCCGGACTCGGAATGGCGCGAGACTTTGCGAGTTGCCTCTGTGTGCCAAAAATAGGCCGTGGGCAAAGCCGCGTAACAAAAATAACCGCCCGAAGGTCGGGGCGCCAAGTTTTTCCAGCAGAAAAAGGCCACAAAAACGGGTGGGCTATAGCCTTGGGGGGTGGGGCTGGCCAACTTCGTCCGCCGGACTCGGAATGGCGTGAGACTTTGTGAGTCACCTCCGTGTGCCAAAAATAGGTCGCGGGCACAGCCGCACCCAAAAATAACCCCCCGAAGGTCGGCGCGCCCAAACCCCCCAGCGGAAAAATGACCAAAAAACGGGTAGGCTATAGCCTTGGGGGGAGGGGCTGGCCTACTTCGTCCGCCGGACTCAGAATGGGGCGAGACTTTGTGAGTGGACTCCGCGTGCTGTGGGTAATAGGCCGCGGGCACAGCCGCGCCCAAAAATAACCCCCTGAAGGTCGGCGCGCCCATACCCCCCAGCGGAAAAATGGCCAAAAAACGGGTGGGCTACAGCCTTGGGGGGAGGGGCAGACGAACTTCGTCCGCCGGACTCGGAATGGGGCGAGACTTTGCGAGCAGTCTCCGCGTACCAAATATAGGCCGCGGGCACAGCCGCGCCCAAAAATAACCCCCCGAAGGTCGGCGCGCCCAAACCCCCCAGCGGAAAAATGGCCAAAAAACGGGTGCGCTATAGCCTTGGGTGGAGGGGCTGGCCAACTTCGTCCGCCGAACTCGGAATGGGGCGAGACTTTTCGAGGTGCCTCCGTGTGCCAAAAAAAGGGCCGCGGGCACAGCCGCGCCCAAAAATACCCTCCCCAAGGCCGGGGCACCAAGTTCGTCCAGCGGAAAAACGCCACAAAAACGAGTGGGCTATAGCCTTGGTGGGTGGGGCTGGCCAACTTCGTCCGCCGGACTCGGAATGGGGCGAGACTTTGCGAGCGGCCTCCGTGAGCCAAAAATAGGCCGCGGGCACAGCCGCACCCAAAAATAACACCCCGAAGGTCGGCGCGCCCAAACCTCCCAGCGGAAAAATGGCCAAAAAATGGGTGGGCTATACCCTTGGGGGGAGGGGCAGGCGAACTTCGTTCGCCGGACTCGGAATGGGGCGAGACTTTGTGAGTGGCCTCCGCGTGCCAAAAATAGGCCGTGGGCACAGCCGCACCCAAAAATAACCCCCCGAAGGTCGGCGCGCCCAAACCCCCCAGCGGAAAAATGGCCAAAAAACGGGTGCGCTATAGCCTTGGGTGGAGGGGCTGGCCCAATTCGTCCGCCGAACTCGGAATAGGACGAGACTTTGCGAGCAGCCTCCGCGTGCCAAAAATAGGCCACGGGCACAGCCGCGCCCAAAAAAACCTGCCCCAAGGCCGGGGCACCAAGTTCGTCCAGCGGAAAAAGGCCACAAAAACGAGTGGGCTATAGCCTTGGTGGGTGGGGCTGGCCCACTTCGTCCGCCGGACTCGGAATGGCGCGAGACTTTGCGAGGCACCTCCGTGTGCCAAAAATAGGCCGTGGGCACAGCCGTAACCAAAAATAACCCCCCGAAGGTCGGCGCGCCCAAACCCCCCAGCGGAAAAATGGCCAAAAAACAGGTGGGCTATAGCCTTGGGGGGAGGGGCAGGCAAACTTCGTCCGCCGGACTCGGAATGGGGCGAGACTTTGCGAGGGGCGTCGGGGTGCCAAAAATATGCCGCGGGCTAAGCCGTGCTCGAAGGTCGTGGTGCCAAAACCCCCCAGCGGAAAAATGGCCAAAGAACGGGTGGGCTATAGCCTTGGTTGGGTCGCGGTAGAAGTTTGTCCGCCGGACTCGGAATGGGGCGAGACGTTGCGAGGGGCCTCGGGTTGCCAAAAATAAGCTGCGGGCAAAGCCGCGCCAAAAAATAAGCGCCCGAAGGTCGTGGTGCCAAAACCACCCAGCGGAAAAATGCCCAAAAAACGGGTGGGCTATAGCCTTGATGGGGGGCGCGGGCGAAGTTCTTCCGCCGGACTCGGAATGGGGTGAGACTTTGCGAGGGGCCTCGGGGTGCCAAAAATAAGCGCCCGAAGGTCGTGGTGCCAAAACCCGCCAGCGGAAAAATTGCCAAAAAACGGGTGGGCTAAAGCCTTGGTGGGGGGCGCAGGCGAAGTTCGTCTGCCGGACTCGGAATGGGGCGAGACTTTGCGAGGGGCCTCGGGGTGCCAAAAATAAGCCGCGGGCAAAGCCGTACCAAAAAATAAGCGCCCGAAGGTCGTGGTGCCAAAACCCCCCAGCGGAAAAATGGCTAAAAAACGGGTGGGCTATAGCCTTGGTGGGGGGCGCGGGCGAAGTTCGTCCGCCGGACTCGGAATGGGGCGAGACTTTGCGAGGGGCCTCGGGGTGCCAACCATAAGCCGCAGGCAAAGCCGTGCCCAAAAATAAGCCCCCAAAGGTCGTGGTGCCAAAACTCCCCAGCGGAAAAATGGCTAAAAAACGGGTGGGCTATAGCCTTGGTGGGGGGCGTGGTCGAAGTTCGTCCGCCGGACTCGGAATGGGGCGAGACTTTGCGAGGGGCCTCGGGGTGCCAAAAATAAGCCGCGGGCAAAGCCGCACCAAAAAATAAGCGCCCGAAGGTCGTGGTGCCAAAACCGCCCAGCGGAAAAATGCCCAAAAAACGGGTGGGCTATAGCCTTGATGGGGGGCGCGGGCGAAGTTCTTCCGCCGGACTCGGAATGGGGTGAGACTTTGCGAGGGGCCTCGGGGTGCCAAAAATAAGCGCCCGAAGGTCGTGGTGCCAAAACCCGTCAGCGGAAAAATGGCCAAAAAACGGGTGGGCTAAAGCCTTGGTGGGGGGCGCAGGCGAAGTTCGTCTGCCGGACTCGGAATGGGGCGAGACTTTGCGAGGGGCCTCGGGGTGCCAAAAATAAGCCGTGGGCAAAGCCGTACCAAAAAATAAGCGCCCGAAGGTCGTGGTACCAAAACCCCCCAGCGGAAAAATGCCCAAAAAACAGGTGGGCTATAGCCTTGATGGGAGGCGCGGGCGAAGTTCTTCCGCCGGACTCGGAATGGGGTGAGACTTTGCGAGGGGCCTCGGGGTGCCAAACATAAGCGCCCGAAGTTCGTGGTACCAAAACCCGCCAGCGGAAAAATGGCCAAAAAACGGGTGGGCTAAAGCCTTGGTGGGGGGCGCGGGCGAAGTTCGTCTGCCGGACTCGGAATGGGGCGAGACTTTACGAGGGGCCTCGGGGTGCCAAACACAAGGCGCGGGCAACGCCGTGCCAAAAAATAAGCGCCCGAAGGTCGTGGTGCCAAAACCCCCCGGCGGAAAAATGGCCAAAAAACGGGTGGGCTATAGCCTTGATGGGGGGCGCGGGCGAAGTTCGTCCGCCGGACTCGGAATGGGGCGAGACTTTGCGAGGGATGTCGGGGTGCCAAAAATATGCCACGACGAAAGCCGCGTACAAAAATAAGCGCCCGAAGGTCGTGGTGCCAAAACCCCCCAGCGGAAAAATGGCCAAAAAACGGGTGGGCTATAGCCTTGGTGGGGGGCGCGGGAGAAGTTAGTCCGCCGGACTCGGAATGGGGCGAGACTTTGCGAGGGGCATCGGGGTGCCAAAAATATGCCGCGGGTAAAGCCGCGCCCGAAGGTCGTGGTGCCAAAACCCCCTAGCGGAAAAATGGACAAAGAACAGGTGGGCTATAGCCTTGGTTGGGGGCGCGGGGGAAGTTCGTCCGCCGGACTCGGAATGGTGCGAGACGTTGCAAGGGGCCTCGGGTTGCCAAAAATAAGCCGCGGTCAAAGCCGCGCCAAAAAATAAGCGCCCGAAGGTCGTGGTGCCAAAACCCCCGAGCGGAAAAATGCCCAAAAAACGGGTGGGCTATAGCCTTGATGGGGGGCGCGGGCGAAGTTCTTCCGCCGGACTAGGAATGGGTTGAGACTTTGCGAGGGGCCTCGGGGTGCCAAAAATAAGCCGCGTCCAAAAATAAGTGTCCGAAGGTCGTGGTGCCAAAACCCCCCAGCGGAAAAATGGCAAAAAAACGGGTGGGCTACAGCCTTTGTCGGGGGCGCGGGCGAAGTTCATCCGCCGGACTAGGAATCGGGCGAGACTTTGCGAAGGGCCTCGGGGTGCCAAAAATAATCCACGGGCAAAGCCGCGCCCAAAAATAAGCCCCCGAAGGTCGTCGTGCCAAAACCCCCCAGCGGAAAAATGGATAAAAAACGGGTGGGCTATAGCCTTGGTGGGGGGCGCGGGCGAAGTTCGTCCTCCGGCCTCGGAATGGGGCGAGACTTTGCGAGGGGCCTCGGGTTGCTAAAAATAAGCCGCGGGCAAAGCCGCGCCAAAAAATAAGCACCCGAAGGTCGTGGTGCCAAAACCCCCCAGCGGAAAAATGCCCAAAAAACGGGTGGGCTATAGCCTTGATGGGGGGCGCGGGTGAAGTTCGTCCGCCGGACTCGGAATGGGGCGAGACTTTGCGAGGGGCCTCGGGGTGCCAAAAATAATCCTCGGGCAAAGCCGCGCCCAAAAATAAGCCCTCGAAGGTCGTCGTGCCAAAACCCCCCAGCGGAAAAATGGCTAAAAAACGGGTGGGCTATAGCCATGGTGGGGGGCGCGGGCGAAGTTCGTCCGCCGGACTCGGAATGGGGCGAGACTTTGCGAGGGGCCTCGGGGTGCCAAACATAAGCCGCGGACAAAGCCGCACCCAAAAATTAGCCCCCGAAGGTCGTGGTGCCAAAACTCCCCAGCGGAAAATCGGCTAAAAAAAGGGTGGGCTATAGCCTTGCTGGGGGGCGCGGGCGAAGTTCGTCCGCCGGACTCGGAATGGGGCGAGACTTTGTGAGGGGCCTCGGGGTGCCAAAAATAAGCGCCCGAAGGTCGTGGTGCCAAAACCCGCCAGCGGAAAAATGGCCAAAAAACGGGTGGGCTAAAGCCTTGGTGGGGGGCGCGGGCGAAGTTCGTCTGCCGGACTCGGAATGGGTCGAGACTTTGCGAGGGGCCTCGGGGTGCCAAAAATAAGCCGCGGGCAAAGACGTGCCAAAAAATAAGCGCCCGAAGGTCGTGGTGCCAAAACCCCCCCGCGGAAAAATAGCCAAAAAACGGGTGGGCTATAGCCTTGATGGGGGGCGCGGGCGAAGTTCGTCCGCCGGACTCGGAATGGGGCGAGACTTTGCGAGGGATGTCGGGGTGCCAAAAATATGCCACGACGAAAGCCGCCCCCAAAAATAAGCGCCCGAAGGTCGTGGTGCCAAAACCCCCCAGCGGAAAAATGGCCAAAAAACGGGTGGGCTATAGCCTTGGTGGGGGGCGCGGGCGAAGTTCGTCCGCCGGACACGGAATGCGGCGAGACTTTGCGAGGGGCCTCGGGGCACCAAAAATAAGCGCCCGAAGGTCGTGGTGCCAAAACCCGCCAGCGGAAAAATGGCCAAAAAACGGGTGGGCTATAGCATTGGTGGGGGGCGCGGGCGAAGTTCGTCTGCCGGACTCGGAATGGGGCGAGACTTTGCGAGGGTCCTCGAGGTGCCAAAAATAAGCCGCGGGCAAAGCCGTGCCAAAAAATAAGCGTCCGAAGGTCGTGGTGCCAAAACCCCCCCGCGGAAAAACGGCCAAAAAACGGGTGGGCTATAGCCTTGATGGGGGGCTCGGGAGAAGGTCGTGGTGCCAAAACCCGCCAGCGGAAAAATGGCCAAAAAACGGGTGGGCTATAGCCTTGATGGGGGGCACGGGCGAAGTTTGTCCGCCGGACTCGGAATGGGGCGAGACTTTGCGAGGGTCCTCGAGGTGCCAAAAATAAGCCGCGGGTAAAGCCGTGCCAAAAAAAAAGCGTCCGAAGGTCGTGGTGCCAAAACCCCCACGCGGAAAAACGGCCAAAAAACGGGTGGGCTATAGCCTTGATGGGGGGCGCGGGAGAAGGTCGTGGTGCCAAAACCCGCCAGCGGAAAAATGGCGAAAAAACGGGTGGGCTAAAGCCTTGGTGGGGGGCGCGGGCGAAGTTCGTCTGCCGGACTCGGAATGGGTCGAGACTTTGCGAGGGGCCTCGGGGTGCCAAAAATAAGCCGCGGGCAAAGACGTGCCAAAAAATAAGCGCCCGAAGGTCGTGGTGCCAAAACCCCCCCGTGGAAAAATAGCCAAAAAACGGGTGGGCTATAGCCTTGATGGGGGGCGCGGGCGAAGTTCGTCTGCCGGACTAGGAATGGGGCGAGACTTTGCGAGGGATGTCGGGGTGCCAAAAATATGCCACGACGAAAGCCGCGCCCAAAAATAAGCGCCCGAAGGTCGTGGTGCCAAAACCCCCCAGCGGAAAAATGGCCAAAAAACGGGTGGGCTATAGCCTTGGTGGGGGGCGCGGGCGAAGTTCGTCCGCCGGACTCGGAATGGGGCGAGACATTGCGAGGGGCGTCGGGGTGCCAAAAGTATGCCGCGGGCAAAGCCGCGCCCGAAGGTCGTGGTGCCAAAACCCCCCAGCGGAAAAATGGCCAAAGAACGGGTGGGCTATAGCCTTGGTTGGGGGCGCGGGAGAAGTTCGTCCGCCGGACTCGGAATGGGGCGAGACATTGCGAGGGGCCTCGGGTTGCCAAAAATAAGCCGCGGGAAAAGCCGCGCCAAAAAATAAGCCCCCGAAGGTTGTGGTGCCAAAACTCCCCAGCGGAAAAATGGCTAAAAAACGGGTGGGCTATAGCCTTGGTGGGGGGCGCGTGCGAAGTTCGTCCGCCGGACTCGGAATGGGGCGAGACTTTGCGAGGGGCCTTGGGGTGCCAAAAATAAGCGCCCGAAGGTCGTGGTGCCAAAACCCGCCAGCGGAAAAATGGCCAAAAAACGGGTGGGCTATAGCATTGGTGGGGGGCGCGGGCGAAGTTCGTCTGCCGGACTCGGAATGGGGCGAGACTTTGCGAGGGTCCTCGAGGTGCCAAAAATAAGCTGCGGGCAAAGCCGTGCCAAAAAATAAGCGTCCGAAGGTCGTGGTGCCAAAACCCCCCCGCGGAAACACGGCCAAAAAACGGGTGGGCTATAGCCTTGATGGGGGGCGCGGGAGAAGGTCGTGGTGCCAAAACCCGCCAGCGGAAAAATGGCCAAAAAACGGGTGGGCTATAGCCTTGATGGGGGGCGCGGGCGAAGTTCGTCCACCGGACTCGGAATGGGGCGAGACTTTGCGAGGGTCCTCGAGGTGCCAAAAATAAGCCGCGGGCAAAGCCGTGCCAAAAAATAAGCGTCCGAAGGTCGTGGTGCCAAAACCCCCCCGCGGAAAAACGGCCAAAAAGAGGGTGGGCTATAGCCTTGATGGGGGGCGCGGGAGAAGGTCGTGGTGCCAAAACCCGCCAGCGGAAAAATGGCCAAAAAACGGGTGGGCTATAGGCCTTGATGGGGGGCGCGGGCGAAGTTCGTCCGCCGGACTCGGAATGGGGCGAGACTTTGTGAGGGATGTCGTGGTGCCAAAAATATGCCACGACGAAAGCCGCGCCCAAAAATAAGCGCCCGAAGGTCGTGGTGCCAAAACCCCCCAGCGGAAAAATGGCCAAAAAACGGGTGGGCTATAGCCTTGGTGGGGGGCGCGGGCGAAGTTCGTCCGCCGGACTCGGAATGGGGCGAGACTTTGCGAGGGGCGTCGGGGTGCCAAAAATATGCCGCGTGCAAAGCCGCGCCCGAAGGTCATGGTGCCAAAACCCCCCAGCGGAAAAATGGCCAAAGAACGGGTGGGCTATAGCCTTGGTTGGGGGCGCGGGAGAAGTTCGTCCGCCGGACTCGGAATGGGGCGAGACGTTGCGAGGGGCCTCGGGTTGCCAAAAATAAGCCGCGGGAAAAGCCGCGCCAAAAAATAAGCGCCCGAAGGTCGTGGTGCCAAAACCCCCCAGCGGAAAAATGCCCAAAAAACGGGTGGGCTATAGCCTTGATGGGGGTTGCGGGCGAAGTTCTTTCGCCGGACTCGGAATGGGTTGAGACTTTACGAGGGGCCTCGGGGTGCCAAAAATAAGCCGCGGGCAAAGCCGCGTCCAAAAATAAGTGTCCGAAGGTCGTGGTGCCAAAACCCCCCAGCGGAAAAATGGCCAAAAAACGGGTGGGCTACAGCCTTGGTGGGGGGCGCAGGCGAAGTTCGTCCGCCGGACTCGGAATGGGGCGAGACTTTTCGAGGGGCCTCGGGGTGCCAAAACTAATCCGCGGGCAGAGCCGCACCCAAAAATAAGCCCCCGAAGGTTGTCGTGCCAAAACCCCCCAGCGGAAAAATGGCTAAAAAACGGGTGGGCTATAGCCTTGGTGGGGGGCTCGGGCGAAGTTCGTCCGCCGGGCTCGGAATGGGGCGAGACTTTGCGAGGGGCCTCGGGGTGCCAAACATAAGCCGCGGGCAAAGCCGCGCCCAAAAATAAGCCCCCAAAGGTCGTGGTGCCAAAACTCCCCAGCGGAAAAATGGCTAAACAACGGGTGGGCTATTGCCTTGGTGGGGGGCGCGGGCGAAGTTCGTCCGCCGGACTCGGAATGGGGCGAGACTTTGCGAGGGGCCTCGGGGTGCCAAAAATAAGCGCCCGAAGGTCGTGGTACCAAAACCCGCCAGCGGAAAAATGGCAAAAAAACGGGTGGGCTATAGCCTTGGTGGCGGGCGCGGTCGAAGTTCGTCTGCCGGACTCGGAATGGGGCGAGACTTTGCGAGGGGCCTCGGGGTGCCAAAAATAAGCCGCGGGCAAAGCCGTGCCAAAAAATAAGCGTCCGAAGGTCGTGGTGCCAAAACCCCCCCGCGGAAAAACGGCCAAAAGACGGGTGGGCTATAGCCTTGATGGGGGGCGCGGGAGAAGGTCGTGGTGCCAAAACCCCCCAGCGGAAAAATAGCCAAAAAACGGGTGGGCTATAGCCTTGGTGGGGGGCGCGGGCGAAGTTCGTCCGCCGGACTCGGAATGGGGCGAGACTTTGCGAGGGGTGTCGGGGTGCCAAAAATATGCCGTGGGCAAAGCCGCGCCGAAAAATAAGTGCCCGAAGGTCGTGGTACAAAAACCCCCCAGCGGAAAAATGGCCAAAAATCGGGTGGGCTATAGCCTTGGTGGGGGGCGTGGGCGATGTTCGTCCGCCGGACTCGGAATGGGGCGAGATTTTGCGAGGGGCCTTGGGGTGCCAAAAATAAGCCGCGGGCAAAGCCGCACTAAAAAATAAGCCCCCGAAGGTCGTGGTGCCAAAACCCCCCAGCGGAAAAATGGCCAAAAAACGGGTGGGCTATAGCCTTGGTGGGGGGCGCGGGCGAAGTTCGTCTGCCGGACTCGGAATGGGGCGAGACTTTGCGAGGGGCCTCGGGGTGCCAAAAATAAGCCGCGGGCAAAGCTGCACCCAAAAATAAGCCCCCGAAGGTCGTGGTGCCAAAACCCCTCAGTGGAAAAATGGCCAAAAAACGGGTGGGCTATAGCCTTGGTGGGGGGCGCGGGCGAAGTTCGTCCGCCGGACTCGGAATGGGGCGAGACTTTGCGAGGGGCCTCGGGGTACCAAAAATAAGCCGCGGGCAAAGCTGCGCCCAAAAATAAGCGCCCGAAGGTCGTGGTGCCAAAACCCCCCAACGGAAAAATAGCCAAAAAACGGGTGGGCTATAGCCTTGGTGGGGGGCGCAGGCGAAGTTCGTCCGCCGGAGTCGGAATGGGGCGAGACTTTGCGAGGGGCCTCGGGGTACCAAAAATAAGCCGTGGGCAAAGCCGCGCCCAAAAATAAGCCCCCGAAGGTCGTGGTGCCAAAACCCCCCAGCGGAAAAATGGCCAAAAAACGGGTGGGCTATAGCCTTGGGGGGAGGGGCTGGCCAACTTCGTCCGCTGGACTCAGAATGGGGCGAGACTTTGCGAGCGGCCTCCGCGTGCCAAAAATAGGGCACCGGCAGAGTCGCGCCCAAAAATAACCCCCCGAAGGTCGGCGCGTCCAAACCCCCCAGCGGAAAAATGGCCAAAAAACGGGATGGCTATAGCCTTGGGGGGAGGGGCTGGCCAACTTCGTCCGCCGGACTCGGAATGGGGCGAGTCTTTGCGACCGGCCTCCGCGTGCCAAAAATAGGGCGCCGGCATAGTCGCACCCAAAAATAACCCCCCGAAGGTCGGCGCGTCCAAACCCCCCAGCGGAAAAATGGCCAAAAAACGGGATGGCTATAGCCTTGGGGGGAGGGGCTGGCAACCTTCGTCCGCCGGACTCGGAATGGGGCGAGACTTTGCGAGCGGTCTCCGCTTGCCAAAAATAGGCCGCGGGCACAGCCGCTCCCAAAAATAGCCCGCCGAAGGTCGTGGTGCCCAAACCCCCCAGTGGAAAAATGGCCAAAAAACGGGTCGGCTATAGCCTTGGGGGGAGGGGCTGGCCAACTTCGTCCGCCGGACTCGGAATGGGGCGAGACTTTGTGAACGGCCTCCGCGTGACAAAAATAGGCAGTGGGCACAGCCACGTCTAAAAATAACCGCCCGAAGGCCGGGGTGCCAAGTTCGTCCAGCGGAAAAATGGCCAAAAAACGGGTGAGCTATAGCCTTGGGGGGAGGGGCTGGCCAACTTCGTCCGCCGGACTAGGAATGGGGCGAGACTTTGCGAGGGGCCTCGGGGTACCAAAAATAAGCCGCGGGCAAAGCCGCGCACTAAAATAATCCTTCGAAGGTCGTGGTGCCAAAACCCCCCAGCGGAAAAATGTCCAAAAAACGGGTGGGCTATAGCCTTGGTGGGGCGCAGGAGAAGTTCGTCCACGGGACTTGGAATGGGAGACTTTGTGAGGGTTCTCGGGGTGCCAAAAATACGCCTCGGACAAAGCCGCGCCCTAAAATAATCCTTCGAAGGTCGTGGTGCCAAAACCCCCCAGCGGAAAAATGTCCAAAAAACGGGTGGGCTATAGCCTTGGTGGGGGGAGCGGGCAAAGTTCGTCCGCCCGACTCGGAATGGGGCGAGACTTTGCGAGGGGCCTCGGGGTGCCAAAAATAAGCCGCGGGCAAAGCCACACCCAAAAATAAGCTCCCGAAGGTCGTGGTGCCAAAACCCCCCAGCGGAAAAATGGCCAAAAAACGGGTGGGCTATAGCCTTGGTGGGGGGCGCGGGCGAAGTTCGTCCGCCGGACTCGGAATGGGGTGACACTTTGCGAGGGGCCTCGGGGTGCCAAAAATAAGCCGAGGGCAAAGCCACACCCAAAAATAAGCTCCCGAAGGTCGTGGTGCCAAAACCCCCCAGCGGAAAAATGGCCAAAAAACGGGTGGGCTATAGCCTTGGTGGGGGGCGCGGGCGAAGTTCGTCCGCCGGAATCGGAATGGGGCGAGACTTTGCGAGGGGCCTCGGGGTGCCAAAAATAAGCCGCGGGCAAAGCCACGCCCAAAAATAAGCCCCCGAAGGTCGTGGTGCCAAAACCCCCCAGCGGAAAAATGGCCAAAAAACGGGATGGCTATAGCCTTGGGGGGAGGGACTGGCCAACTTCGTCCGCCGGACTCGGAATGGGGGGAGAATCTGCGAGCGTCCTCCGTGTGCCAAAAATAGTCCGCGGGCACAGCCGCGCCCAAAAATAACCCTCCGAAGGTCGGCGCGCCCAAACCCCCCCGCAGAAAAATGGCCAAAAAACGGGTGGGCTATAGCCTTGGGGGGAGGGGCTGGCCAACTTCGTCCGCCGGACTCGGAATGGGGCGAGACTTTGCGAGCGGCCTCCGCGTGCCAAAAATAGGCCGCAGGCACAGCCGCGCCAAAAATAACCGCCCAAATGCCGGGGCGCCAAGTTCGTCCAGCGGAAAAATGGCCAAAAAACGGGTGGGCTATAGCCTTGGGGGGAGGGGCTGGCCGACTTCGTCCGCCGGACTCGGAATGGGGCGAGACTTTGCGACCGGCCTCCGCGTGCCAAAAATAGTCCGCGGGAACAGGCGCGCCCAAAAATAACCGCCCGAAGGCCGGGGGGCCAAGTTCGTCCAGCGGAAAAATGGCCAAAAAACGGGTGGGCTATAGCCTTGGGGGGAGGGGCTGGCCAACTTCGTCCGCCGGACTCGGAATGGGGCGAGACTTTGCGAGCAGCCTCCGTGTGCCAAAAAAAAGCCACGGGCACAGCCGTGCCCAAAAATAACTGCCCGAAGGCCGGGGCGCAAAGTTCGTCCAGCGGAAAAAGGCCACAAAAACGGGTGGGCTATAGCCTTGGGGGGTGGGGCTGGCCAAGTTCGTCCGCCGGACTCGGAATGGGACGAGACTTTGCGAGCGGCCTCCGTGTGCCAAAAATAAGCCACGGGCACAGCCGTGCCTAAAAATAACTGCCCAAATGCCGGGGCGCAATGTTCGTCCAGCGGAAAAAGGCCACAAAAACGGGTGGGCTATAGCCTTGGGGGGTGGTGCTGGCCAAGTTCGTCCGCCGGACTCGGAATGGGGCGAGACTTTACGAGCGGCTTCCTTGTGGAAAAAATAGGCCACGGCCACGGCCGCGCCCAAAAATAACCACCCGAAGGCCGGGGCGCCAAGTTCATCCACCGGAAAAGGCCACAAAACGGGTGGGCTATAGCCTTGGGGGATGGGGTTGGCTAAATTCGTCTCACTGGACTGGGAATGGGACTAGACTTTACGAGCAGACTCCGTGTGCCAAAAATAGGCCATGAGAACAGCTGCGCCGAAAATAATAACGCCCGAAGGCCAGGCGCCAAGGTCGTCCAGCAGAAAAAGGCAACAAAATGGGTGGGCTATAGCCTTGGGGGTGGGGCTGGCTGTTCGTCCGCCGGACACGGAATGGGATGAAATTTTGCGAGCGGCATGCATGTGCCAAAAATAGGTCATGGGCACAGCCATGCCCAAAATAACAGCCCGAAGGCAGGGCGCCAAATTCGTCCAGCGGAAAAAGGCCACAAGAACGGGAGGGCTATAGCCTTGTGGGGTGGGGCTGGCCAAGTTCGTCCATGGACACGGAATGGGGCGAGACTTTGCGAGCGGCTTCGTGTGCCAAAAATAGGCATGGGTACAGCCGCGCCCAAAAATAACTGCCCGTAGGCCAGGGCGCCAAGGTCGTCTAGCGGAAAAAGGCAACAAAAATGGGTGGGCTATAGCCTTGGGGGGTGGGGCTGGCCAAGTTCGTCCGCCGGACACGGAATGGGACGAGACTTTGCGAGCAGCCTCCGTGTGCCAAAAATAGGCCATGGGCACAGCCGCACCCAAAAATAACCGCCCGAAGGCCGGGGCGCCAAATTCGTCCAGCGGAAAAAGGCCACAAGAACGGGTGGGCTATAGCCTTGTGGGGTGTGGGCTGGCTGTTCGTCGCGGACACGGAATGGGGCGAGACTTTGCGAGCGGCTTCCATGTGCCAAAAATAGGTCATGAGTACAGCCGCGACAAAAATAACCGCCCGTAGGCCAGGGCGCCAAGGTCGTCCAGCGGAAAAAGGCAACAAAAATGGGTGGGCTATAGCCTTGGGGGGTGGGGCTGGCCAAGTTCGTCCGCCGGACACGGAATGGGACGAGACTTTGCGAGCGGCCTCCGTGTGCCAAAAATAGGCCATGGGCACAGCCGCACCCAAAAATAACCGCCCGAAGGCTGGGGCGCCATGTTCGTCCAGCGGAAAAAGGCCACAAAAACGGGTGGGCTATAGCCTTGGGGTGTTGTGAAATGCAAGTTATGCAACCCAAGAGGGGGGGTGAATTGGGATATTAAAAATTTATGCAATACAATACGCACAACAATTTAATCTATTGCCTTAATCAAATCAAAACAATAAATTCATTCAAGCACAATATTAAAAGAGTAAGGGAAGAGAAAACAAACACAAGGATTTTTACGTGGTTCGGCTATCCCCGCCTACGTCCACGCCTCCAAGCTCACCCGGCTTGAGGATTTCACTATCCAAGCCTCCCAAGGCTTCAAATATTTACAATTGACTTCCAAGGTGTCAATGGACCTTTACAATAAGAGATTATATCCCCAATCTCTTCTCCCAAGTGTTTCCCACACTTGTACACTCACAATTTGATGAGAAATGAAAATCACAACAATGAAACTCTCTTTAAGAGTGGATAACAAATTATAGCTCAATAATGATTCAATAAATGATGATTTGCGAAATGGAAGCTCAATATATGTTATATGATCTTATATTTGCTTGTGTTAGTTCTTAAAATGAAGTTTGAGTTGAGTTTTTATAGTGAAAGCCCAAAACTAGCCGTTATAGGCAAATTCCAAAGACTCAAGCGGTTAGCGCTTGATTATCCTATTAGCCTCGGGAACAGATAATATTACCGTTATTTTGAATTTTGCTACAAATAACACTGTTCACTAAAATTACACTTTGGCCCAAAACTTTCTATAATTATATTATGGCTAAAACGTCAGAAAACTTTGCAAATAGGTCTAATTTCAGAACTTCCTAAAAATAGTTGTCTTTCCCAAACTTTCTGAAATTATGATACGGCCCCAAAGATTTTATTGTTTCACACAAAGGTCCTTTTCAATCATAAAACCCATATTTTTCAAAGTTCTCAAAACCTTTCACTTTAGTCCAAAATATTCATAAATTATAGTATGGCCCAAAACATTTCAAATGTTTGTAAAAACATCCAACTCCGAAATTTAATACTTATTAAAATCAAAGATTTCAAATCTTAGCATTTAAGTCCAAATTACTTAAATTCACAAAATACTTTTCTTTATAAAAACAAAAACTTTTAGTTTATGAAAATTATTTAATTAAATTAATTTCTTGAGCTTCTCAAATGCTAAATCATGCATCAATTAAATCATACCGGCTTTACAAGAATTTTTCGCAATAATTCGTCCGTTGAGCTCTAAGCTTTATTCTTGATTTCGCCGTTGTCCGTTGAGTGTCTTCAATCTTGATTTCACTTGATTCACTTGCATAAATATTATCCTTAAAAAACTAGTGTAAATGTGAAATACAATATTTATTATTTTTACTTTAGATACATGTTTGTTATCATCAAAATTACATTATGTGTAGCCCTTTAGGCTAACGGTTGGGGCCAAGTTCGTCCGCTGGACTCGAAATGGGGCGAGACTTTGCGAGCGGCCTCCGTGTGACAAAAATAGGCCGCGGGCACAGCCGCGCCCAAAAAATAACTGTCCGAAGTCCGGGGCGCCAAGGTCGTCCAGCGGAAAAAGGCCACAAAAATGGGTGGGCTATAGCCTTGGGGGGGGGCTGGCCAAGTTCGTCCACCGCACACGGAATGGGATGAGACTTTACGAGCGGCCTCAAGTGCCAAAATAGGCCATGGGCACAGCCGCGCCCAAAAATAACGACCCGAAGGCTGGGGCGCCATGTTCGTCCAGCGGAAAAAGGACACACAAACGGGTGGGCTATAGCCTTGGGGGGTGGGCATGGCAATGTTCGACCGCCGGACTCGGAATGGGACGAGACTTTACGAGCGGCCTCCGTAAGCCAAAAATAACCACGGGCACAGCCGTGCCCAAAAATAACTGCCCGAATGCCGGGGCGGCAAGTTCGTCCAGCGGAAAAAGGCCACAAAAACGGGTGGGCTATAGCCTTCGGGGGTGGGCTGGCCAAGTTCTTCCGCCGGACTCGGAATGGGATGAGACTTTGCGAGCGGCCTCCATGTGCCAAAAATAACCACGGGCACAGCCGTGCCCAAAAATAACCGCCCGAATGCCTGGTCGACAAGTTCGTCCAGTGGAAAAAGGCCACAGAAACGGGCGGTCTATAGCCTTGGAGGGTGTGGCTGGCCAAGTTCGTCCGCCGGGCTCGGAATGGGACGAGACTTTGCGAGCGGCATCCGTGTGCCCAAAATAGGCCGCCAGCACAGCCGCGCCCTAAAATAACCGCACGAAGGCCGGGGCGCCAAGTTCGTCCAGCGGAAAAAGTCCACAAAAACGGGTGGGCTATAGCCTTTGGGGGTGGGGCTGGCCAAGTTCGTCCGCCGGATTCGGAATGGGGAGAGACATTGCGAGCGGCCTCCGTGTGCCAAAATAGGCTGCGGACACAGCCGCGTCAAAAATAACCGCCGGAAGGCCGGGCGCCAAGTTCGTCCAGCGGAAAAAGGCCACAAAACGGGCGGGCAGTAGCCTTCAAGGGGGGGCTGGCCAAGTTCATCTGCCGGACTTGGAATGGGGCGAGAGTTTGTGAGCGGCCTCCATGTGCCAAAAATAGGCCGCACCCACAGCCGCGCCAAAAATAACCACCCGAAGGCCGGGCGCCAAGTTCGTCCCAGCGGAAAAAGGCCACAAAACGGGGTGGGCTATAGCCTTGGGGGTGGGGTGGCCAAGTTCGCCACCGGACAAGGAATGGGACGAGACTTTGCGAACGGCCTCCGTGTGCCGAAAATAGGCCGCAGGCACAGCCGCGCCCAAAAGTAACCGTCCGAAGGCCGGGGTACCAAGGTCGTCCAGCGGAAAAAGGCCACAAAAATGGGTGGTCTATAGCCTTGGGAGGTGGGGCTGGCCAAGTTCGTCCGCCGAACTCGGAATGGGGTGAGAATTTGCGAGCGGCCTCGGTGTACCAAAAATAGGCCGCGGGCACAGCCGCACCAAAAAATAACCGCCCGAAGGCCGGGGCGCCAAGTTCGTCCAGCGGAAAAAGGCCACAATAACGGGTGGGCTATAGCCTTGGGTGGTGTGGCTGGCCAAGTTCGTCTGCCGGACTCGGAATGGGGCGAGACTTTGCGAGTGGCCTCCGTTTGACAAAAATAGGCCGCGGACGCAGCCGCGCCCAAAAATAACCGCCCGAAGTCCGGGGCGCCAAGTTTGTCCAGCGGAAAAAGGCCACAAAAACGGGTGGGCTATAGCCTTGGGGGGTGGGCTGGCCAAGTTCATCCGCCGGACTCGGAATGGGGCGAGACTTTGCGAGCTGCCTCCGTGTGCCAAAAATACGGCGTGGCCACAGCCACGCCCAAAAATAACCACCCGAAGGCCGGGGCGCCTAGTTCGTCCAGCGGAAAAAGGCCACAAAAATGGGTGGGCTATAGCCTTGGGGGGTGAGGCTGGCCAAGTTCGTCCACCGGACACGGAATGGGATGAGACTTTGCGAACGGCGTCCATGTGCCAAAAATAGGCATGCGGGCACAGCCGCGCCCAAAAATAACCGCCCGAAGGTCAGGGCGCCAAGTTCGTCCAGCGGAAAAAGGCCACAAAACGGGTGGGCTATAGCCCAGGGGTGGGGCTGGCCAAGTTCGTCCGCCGGGCTCGAAATGGGGCGACACTTTGCGAGCGGCCTCCGTGTGCCAAAAATAGGCTGCAGTCACAGCCGCGCCTAAAAATAACAGCCCGAAGGCCGGGGCGCCAAGTTCGTCCAGTGGAAAAAGGCCACAAAAACGGGCGGGCTATAGCCTTGGAGGGTGGGGCTGGCCAAGTTCGTCCGCCGGGCTCGGAATGGGACGAGACTTTGCGAGCGGCTTCCGTGTGCCAAAAATAGGCCGCCGGCACAGCCGCGCCCTAAAAGAACCGCACGAAGGCCGGGGTGCCAAGTTCGTCCAGCGGAAAAAGTCCACAAAAACGGGTGGGCTATAGCCTTAGGGGGTGGGGCTGGCCAAGTTCGTCCGCCGGACTCGGAATGGGGCGAGACGTTACGAGCGGCCTCCGTGTGCCAAAAATAGGCTGCGGGCACAGCCGCGCCCAAAAATAACCGCCAGAAGGCCGGGGCGCCAAGTTCGTCCAGCGGAAAAAGGGCACAAAACGGCGCGTCTTTGTAGCCTTGGGGGTGGGGCTGGCTGTTCGTCCGCCGGACAAGGAATGGGACGAGACTTTGCGAACGGACTCCGTGTGCGAAAATAGGCCGCGGGCACAGCCGCGCCCCAAAAATAACCGTCCGAAGGCCGGGGCGCCAAGTTCGTCCAGCGGAAAAAGGCCACAAAAACGGGTGGGCTATCGCCTTGGGGGGTGGGGTGGCCAAGTTCGCCCGCCGGACAAGGAATGGGACGAGACTTTGCGAACGGCCTCCGTGTGCCGAAAATAGGCCGCAGGCACAGCCGCGCCCAAAAAGTAACCGTCCGAAGGCCGGGGCGCCAAGGTCGTCCAGTGGAAAAAGGTCACAAAAATGGGTGGTCTATAGCCTTGGGAGGTGGGGCTGGCCAAGTTCGTCCGCCGGACTCGGAATGGGGTGAGAATTTGCGAGCGGCCTCTGTGTGCCAAAACTAGGCCACGGGCACAGCCGTGTACAAAAATAACCTCCCGAAGGCCGGGGCGCCAAATATCGTCCAGCGGAAAAATGCCACAAAAACAGGTGGGCCATATCCTTGGGGGGTGGGGCTAGCCAAGTTCGTCCACCGGACTCGGAATGGGAGGAGACTTTGCGAGCGGCCTCTGCGTGCCAAAAATAGGCCATGGCACAGCCGCGCCCAAAAATAACTGCCCGACGGCCGGGGCGCCAAGTTCGTCCAGCGGAAAAAGGCCAGAAAAACGGGTGGGCTTTAGCCTTGGGGGGTGGGGCTGGCCCACTTCGTCCGCCGGACTCGGAATGGGATGAGACTTTGCGAGCCGCATCCGTGTGCCAAAAATAGGCCACAGACACAGCCGTGCCCAAAAATAACCACCCGGCCCGGGCGCCAAGTTCGTCCCAGCGGAAAAAGGCCACAAAACCGGGTGGGCTATAACCTTTGGGGGTGGGGCTGGCCAAATTAAATCCGCTGGACTCGGAATGGAGCGAGACTTTGCGAGAGGCCTCCGCGTGCCAAAAATAGGCCGCGAAGCGCTGCCGCGCGCCAAAAATAACCGCCCGAAGGGCGGGTACCAAGTCTCGTCCAGCGGAAAAAGTCCAGAAAAACGGGTGGGCTTTAGCCTTGGGGGGTGGGGCTGGCCCACTTCGTCCGCCGGACTCGGAATGGGATGAGAATTTGCGAGCGGCCTCCGTGTGCCAAAAATAGGCCGCGGGCACAGCCTTGAAGAAAAATAACCACCCGAAGGCCGAGGCGCCAAATATCGTCCAGCGGAAAAAGGCCACAAAAATGGGTGGGCCATATCCTTGGGGGTGGGGTGGCTGTTCGTCCACCGGACTCGGAATGGGACGAGACTTTGCGAGCAGCCTCCACATGCCAAAAATAGGCCGCGGGCACTGCCGTACCCAAAAATAACTGCCCGAAGGCCGGGGCGCCCAGTTCGTCCCGCGGAAAAAGGCCAGAAAAACGGGTGGGCAATAGCCTTGGGGGGTGGGGCTGGCCAAGTTCGTCCGCCGGACTCGGAATGGGACGAGACTTTGCGAGAGGCCTCCGTGTGCCAAAATAGGCCGCTGGCACTGCCCCGCCCAAAAATATCCGCCCGAAGGTCAGGCGCCAAATATTGTCCAGCGGAAAAAGGCCACAAAAACGGGTGGGCCATATCCTTGGGGGGTGGGGCTGGCCAAGTTCGTCCACCGGACTCGGAATGGGAAGAGACTTTACGAACGGCCTCCGCGTGCAAAAATAGGCCGCGGGCACTGCCGCGCCCAAAAATATCCGCCCGAAGGCCGGGGTACCAAGTTCGTCCAGCGGAAAAAGACCACAAAAACGGGTGGGCTATAGCCTTGGGAGGTGGGGCTGGCCAAGTTCGTCCGCCGGACTCGGAATGGAATGAGAATTTCCGAGCGGCCTCCGTGTGCCAAAAATAGGCCGCGGGCATAGCCATGTACAAAAATAACCACCCGAGGGCCGGGGCGCCAAATATCGTCCAGCGGAAAAAGGCCACAAAAACGGGTGGGCTATAGCCTTGGGGGGTGGGATTGGCCAAGTTCGTCCGCTTGGCTCGGAATGGGGGGAGACTTTGCGAGCGGCCTCCGTGTGCCAAAACTAGGACGAGGACACAGCCGCGCCGAAAAATAACCCTCCGAAGGCCGGGGCGCCAAGTCCGTCCAGCGGAAAAAGGCCACAAAAACGGGTGGGCTATAGCCTTGGGGGGTGGGGCTGGCCAAGTAGGTCCGCCGGAATCGGAATGGGGCGAGACTTTGCGAGTAGCCTTCGTGTGCCAAAAGTAGGCCGCGGGCACAGCCGTGTACAAAAATAACCATCCTAAGGCCGGGGCGTCAAGTTCGTCCAGCGGAAAAACACCCCAAAAACGGGTGGGCTATAGCCTTGGGGGGTGGGGCTGGCCAAGTTCGTCCGCCGGACTCAGAATGGGACGAGACTTTGTGAGCGGCCTCCGTGTGCCAAAAATAGGATGTGGACACAGCCACGTCCAAAAAAAACCGCCCGAAGGCCGGAGCGCCAAGTTCGTCCAGCGGAAAAAGGCCACAAAAACGGGTGGGCTATAGCCTTGGGGGGTGGGGCTGGCCAAGTTCGTCCGCCTGACTAGGAATGGGACTAGACTTTGCGAGCGGCCTCTGTGTGCCAAATATAGACCGTGGGCACTGCCGCACCCAAAAATAACTGACCGAAAGCTGGGGCGCCAAGTTCGTCCAGCGGAAAAAGGCCACAAAAACGGGTGGTCTATAGCCTTGGGGGGTAGGGCAGTCCAAGTTCGTCCGCCGGACTCGGAATGGGGCTAGACTTTGCGAGCGGCCTCCGTGTGCCAAAAATAGGCCGTGGGCACAGCCGCACCCAAAAATAACCGCCCGAAGGCCGGCGCGACAAGTTCGTCCAGCGGAAAAAGGCCACAAAAACGGGTGGGTTATAGCCTTGGGGGGTGGGGCTGGCCAAGTTTGTCCGCCGGACTCGGAATGGGACGAGAGTTTGCGAGCGGCCTCCGTGTGCCAAAAATAGGCCGCAAGCACAGCCGTTCCCAAAAATAACCGCCCAAAGGCCGGGGCGCCGAGTTCGTCCAGCGGAAAAAGGCCAAAAAAACGGGTGGGCTATAGCCTTGGGGGTGGGGCTGGCCAAGTTCGTCCGCTAGACTCGGAATGGGGGGAGACTTTGCGAACGGCCTCCGTGTGCCAAAAATAGGCCGCGGGCACAGCCGCGCCAAAAAATAACCGCCCGAAGACCGGGGCCCCAAGTTCGTCCAGCGGAAAAAGGCCACAAAAACGGGTGGGCTATAGCCTTGGGGGGTGGGGCTGGCCAAGTTCCTCCGCCGGTCTCGGAATGGGGCAAGACTTTGCGAGCGGCCTCCGTGTGCCAAAAATAGGCCGCGGGCACAGCCGCGTCCAAAAATAACTGCCCAAAGACCGGGGCCCCAAGTTCATCCAGCGCAAAAAGGGCACAAAAACGGGTGGGCTATAGCCTTGGGGGGTGGGGCTGGCCAAGTTCGTCCGCCGGACTCGGAATGGGACGAGACTTTGTGAGCGGCCTCCGTGTGCCAAAAATAGGCCGCGGGCACAGCCGCGCCCAACAAAAATCTCCCGAAGGCCGGGGCGCCAAGTTCGTCCCGCGGAAAAAGGCCACAAAAACGGGTGGGCTATAGCTCTGGGGGATGGGGCTGGCCAAGTTCGTCCGCCGGACTCAGAATGCGGCGAGACTTTGCGAGCAGCCTCCGTGTGCCTAACATACGCTACGGGCATGGCCGCGTCCAAAAATAACCGCCCGAAGGCCGGGCCGCCATGTTCGTCCAGCGGAAAAAGGCCACAAAAACGGGTGGGTTATAGCCTTGGGGGGTAGGGCTGGCCAAATTCCTCCGCCGGACTCGGAATGGGACGAGACTTTTTGAGTATCCCCGTGTGCCAAAAATAGGCCACGGGCACAGCCGTGCCTAAAAATAACTGCCCGAATGCCGGGGCGCAATGTTCGTCCAGCGGAAAAAGGCCACAAAAACGGGTGGGCTATAGGCTCTGGGGTTGGGGCTGGCGAAGTTCGTCCGCCGGAGTCGGAATGGGGTGAGACTTTGCGAGAAGCCTCCGTATGGCAAAAATAGGCCACCGGCACAGCCGTGCCCAAAAATAACCACCCAAAAGCCGGGGCGCCAAGTTTGCCCAGCGGAAAAAGGGCAAAAAAACAGGTGGGCTATAGACTTGGGGGGTGGGGCTGGCCAACTTCGTCCGCCGGACTTGGAATGGCGCGAGACTTTGCGAGGGGCCTCCGTGCGCCAAAAATAGGCCACGGGCACAGCCACGCCCAAAAATAACCGCACGAAGGCCGGGGCGAAAGTCAGCGGAAAAAGGCCACAAAAACGGGTGGGCTATAGCCTTGGGGGGTGGGGCTGGCAAACTTCGTCCGCCGAACTCGAAATGGCGCGAGACTTTGCGAGGTGCCTCCGTGTGCAAAACCTAGGCCGCGGGCACAGCCGCGTCCAAAAATAACCGCCCGAAGGCCGGGACGCCAAGTTCGTCCAGCGGAAAAAGGCCACAAAAACGGGTGGGCTATAGCCTTGGGGGGTGGGGCTGGCTAACTACGTCCGCCGGACTCGGAATGGCACGAGACTTTGCGAGGGGCCTTCGTGTGCCAAAAATAGGCCGCAGGCACAGCCGCGCCCAAAAATAACCGCCCGAAGGCCGGAGCGTCAAGTTCGTCCAGCGGAGAAAGGCCACCAAAACGGGTGGGCTATAGCCTTGGCGGGAGGAGCTCGCCAACTTCGTCCGCCGGATTCGGAATGGCGCGAGACTTTATGAGGGACCTCCGTGTGCCAAAAATAGGCCGCGGACACAGCTACGCCCAAAAATAACCGCCCGAAGGCCGGGGCGCCAAGTTCGTCCAGCGGAAAAAGGCCACAAAAACGGGTGGGCTATAGCTTTGGGGGGTGGGGCCGGCCCACTTTGTCTGCCGGACTCGGAATGGCGCGAGACGTTGCGAGGGGCCTCCGTGTGCCAAAAATAGGCCGCGGGCATGGCCGCACCCAAAAATAACCGCCCGAAGGCCGGGACGCCAAGTTCGTCCAGCGGAAAAAGGCCACAAAAACGGGTGGACTATAGCCTTGGGGGGTGGGGCTGGCCAACTACGTCCGCCGGACTCGGAATGGCGCAAGAGTTTGCGAGGGGCCTTCATGTGCCAAAAAGTGGCCACGGCCAAAGCCGCGCCCAAAACTAACCGCCCGAAGGCCGGGGCGCCAAGTTCGTCCAGCGGAAAAAGGCCACAAAAACGGGTGGGCTATAGCCTTAGGGGTGGGCAGGCCAACTTCGTCCGCCGGACTCGGAATGGCGCGACACTTTGCGAGGGGCCTCCGTGTGACAAAAATAGGCCGCGGGCACAACCGCTCCCAAAACTAACTGCCCGAAGGCCGGGGCTCCAAGTTCGTCCAGCGGAAAAAGGCCACAAAAACGGGTGGGCTATAGCCTTGGGGGGTGGGGCAGGCCAAATTCGTCCGCCGGACTCGGAATGGCGCGACACTTTGCGAGGGGCCTTCGTGTGCCAAAAATAGGCCGCGGACACAGCCGCGCCCAAAAATAACCCCCCGAAGGCCGGAGCGTCAAGTTCGTCCAGCGGAGAAAGGCCACAAAAACGGGTGGGCTATAGCCTTGGCGGGAGGAGCTCGCCCACTTCGTCCGCCGGACTCGGAATGGCGCGAGACTTTATGAGGGACCTCCGTGTGCCAAAAATAGGCCGTGGACACAGCCGCGCCCAAAAATAACCGCCCGAAGGCCGGGGCGCCAAGTTCGTCCAGCGGAAAAAGGCCACAAAAACGGGTGGGCTATAGCCTTGGGGGGTGGGGCCGGCCCACTTCGTCTGCCGGACTCGGAATGGCGCGAGACGTTGCGAGGGGCCTCCGTGTGCCAAAAATAGGCCGCGGGCACGGCCGCACCCAAAAATAACCGCCCGAAGACCGGGACGCCAAGTTCGTCCAGCGGAAAAAGGCCACAAAAACGGGTGGGTTATAGCCTTGGGGGGTGAGGCTGGCCAACTACGTCAGCCGGACTCGGAATGGCGCAAGAGTTTGCGAGGGGCCTTCGTGTGCCAAAAAGTGGCCGCGGCCAAAGCCGCGCCCAAAACTAACCGCCCGAAGGCCGGGGCACCAAGTTCGTCCAGCGGAAAAAGGCCACAAAAACGGGTGGGCTATAGCCTTGGGGGTGGGCAGGCCAACTTCGTCCGCCGGACTCGGAATGGCGCGATACTTTGCGAGGGGCCTCCGTGTGACAAAAATAGGCCGCGGGCACAACCGCTCCCAAAACTAACTGCCCGAAGGCCGGGGCTCCAAGTTCGTCCAGCGGAAAAAGGCCACAAAAACGGGTGGGCTATAGCCTTGGGGGGTGGGGCAGGCCAACTTCGTCCGCCGGACTCGGAATGGCGCGACACTTTGCGAGGGGCCTCCAAGTGCAAAAACTAGGCCGCGGGCACAGCCGCGCCTAAAAATAACCGCCCGAAGGCCGGAGCGCCAAGTTCGTCCAGCGGAGAAAGGCCACAAAAACGGGTGGGCTATAGCCTTGGCGGGAGGAGCTCGCCAACTTCGTCCGCCGGACTCGGAATGGCGCGAGACTTTATGAGGGACCTCCGTGTGCCAAAAATAGGCCGCGGGCATGGCCGCACCCAAAAATAACCGCCCGAAGGCCGGGACGCCAAGTTCGTCCAGCGGAAAAAGGCCACAAAAACGGGTGGACTATAGCCTTGGGGGGTGGGGCTGGCCAACTACGTCCGCCGGACTCGGAATGGCGCAAGAGTTTGCGAGGGGCCTTCGTGTGCCAAAAAGTGGCCGCGGCCAAAGCCGTGCCCAAAACTAACCGCCCGAAGGCCGGGGCACCAAGTTTGTCCAGCGGAAAAAGGCCACAAAAACGGGTGGGCTATAGCCTTGGGGGTGGGCAGGCCAACTTCGTCCGCCGGTCTCGGAATGGCGCGACACTTTGCGAGGGGCCTCCGTGTGACAAAAATAGGCCGCGGGCACAACCGCTCCCAAAACTAACTGCCCGAAGGCCGGGGCTCCAAGTTCGTCCAGCGGAAAAAGGCCACAAAAACGGGTAGGCTATAGCCTTGGGGGGTAGCCTTGGGGGGTGGCGCTGGCCAACTTCGTCCGCCGGACTAGGAATGGCGCAAGACTTTGTGAGGTGCCTCCGTGTACAAAAACTAGGCCACGGCCACAGCCGCGCCCAAAAATAACCGCCCGAAGGCCGAAACACCAAGTTCGTCCAGCGGAAAAAGGTCACAAAAACGGTTGGGCTATAGCCTTGGGGGGTGGGGCTGGCCAACTACGTCCGCCGGACTCGGAATGGCGCAAGACTTTGCGAGGGGCCTTCATGTGCCAAAAATAGGCGCGGGCACAGCCGCGCCTAAAAATAACCGCCCGAAGGCCGGGGCGCCAAGTTCGTCCAGCGGAAAAAGGCCACAAAAACGGGTGGGCTATAGCCTTGGGGGGTGGGGCCGACCGACTTCGTCCGCCGGACTCGGAATGGCGCGAGACGTTGCGAGGGGCCTCCGTGTGCCAAAAATAGGCCGGGGGCACGGCCGCACCCAAAAATAACCTCCCGAAGGCCGGGGCGCCAAGTTCGTCCAGCGGAAAAAGGCCACAAAAACGGGTGGGCTATAGCCTTGGGGGGTGGGGCAGGCCAACTTCGTCCGCCGGACTCGGAATGGCGTGAGACTTTGCGAGGGGCCTCCGTGTGCCAAAAATAGGCCGCAGGCACAGCCGCGCCCAAAAATACCCTCCCGAAGGCCGGGGCGCCAAGTTCGTCCAGCGGAAAAAGGCCACAAAAACGGGTAGGCTATAGCCTTGGGGGGTGGCGCTGGCCAACTTCGTCCGCCGGACTAGGAATGGCGCAAGACTTTGTGAGGTGCCTCCGTGTACAAAAACTAGGCCACGGCCACAGCCGTGCCCAAAAATAACCGCCCGAAGGCCGAAACACCAAGTTCGTCCAGCGGAAAAAGGTCACAAAAATGGTTGGGCTATAGCCTTGGGGGGTGGGGCTGGCCAACTACGTCCGCCGGACTCGGAATGGCGCAAGACTTTGCGAGGGGCCTTCATGTGCCAAAAATAGGCGCGGGCACAGCCGCGCCTAAAAATAACCGCCCGAAGGCCGGGGCGCCAAGTTCGTCCAGCGGAAAAAGGCCACAAAAACGGGTGGGCTATAGCCTTGGGGGGTGGGGCCGACCGACTTCGTCCGCCGGACTCGGAATGGCGCGAGACGTTGCGAGGGGCCTCCGTGTGCCAAAAATAGGCCGCGGGCACGGCCGCACCCAAAAATAACCTCCCGAAGGCCGGGGCGCCAAGTTCGTCCAGCGGAAAAAGGCCACAAAAACGGGTGGGCTATAGCCTTGGGGGGTGGGGCAGGCCAACTTCGTCCGCCGGACTCGGAATGGCGTGAGACTTTGCGAGGGGCCTCCGTGTGCCAAAAATAGGCCGCAGGCACAGCCGCGCCCAAAAATACCCTCCCGAAGGCCGGGGCGCCAAGTTCGTCCAGCGGAAAAAGGCCACAAAAACGGGTGGGCTATAGCCTTGGGGGGTGGGGCTGGCCAACTTCGTCCGCCGGACTCGGAATGGCGCGAGACTTTGAGAGGAGCCTCCGTGTGCCAAAAATAGGGCGTCGTCACAGCCGCGCCCAAAAATACCCGCCCGAAGGCCGGGGCGCCAAGTTCGTCCAGCAGAAAAAGGCCACAAAAACGGGTGGGCTATAGCCTTGGGGGGTGGGGCTGGCCAACTTCGTCCGCCGGACTCGGAATGGCGCCAGACTTTGCGAGGCGCCTCCGTGTGCCAAAAATAGGCCGCGGGCACAGCCGCGCCCAAAAATACCCTCCCGAAGGCCGGGGCGCCAAGTTCGTCCAGCGGAAAAAGGCCACAAAAACGGGTGGGCTATAGCCTTGGGGGGTGGGGCGGGCCAACTTCGTCCGCCGGACTCGGGATGGCGCGAGACTTTGCGACGTGCCTGCGTGTGCCAAAAATAGGCCGCGGGCACAGCCGCGCCCAAAAATAACCCCCCAAAGGTCGGCGCGCCCAAACCCCCCAGCGGAAAAATGGCCAAAAAACGGGTGGGCTATAGCCGTGGGGGGCGGGGCTGGCCCACTTCGTCCGCCGGACTCGGAATGGGGCGAGACTTTGCGAGCGGCCTCCGTGTTACAAAAATAGGCCGCGGGCACAGCCGCGCCCAAAAATAACCCCCCAAAGGTCAGCGTGCACAAACCCCCCAGCGGAAAAATGGCCAAAAAACGGGTGGGCCATAGCCTTGGGGGGAGGGGCTGGCCCACTTCGTCCGCCGGACTCGGAATGGGGCGAGAATTTGCGAGCGGCCTCCGTGTGCCAAAAATAGGCCGCGGGCACAGCCGCGCCCAAAAATACCCGCCCGAAGGCCGGGGCGCCATGTTCGTCCAGCGGAAAAAGGCCACAAAAACGGGTGGGCTATAGCCTTGGGGGGTGGGGCGGGCCAACTTCGTCTGCCGGACTCGGGATGGCGCGAGACTTTGCGATGTGCCTCCGTGTGCCAAAAATAGGCCGCGGGCACAGCCGCGCCCAAAAATACCCGTCCGAAGGCCGGGGCGCCAAGTTCGTCCAGCGGTAAAAGGCCACAAAAACGGGTGGGCTATAGCCTTGGGGGGTGGGGCTGGCCAACTTCGTCCGCCGGACTCGGAATGGGGCGAAAATTTGCGAGCGGCCTCCGCGTGCCAAAAATAGGCCGCGGGCACAGCCGCGCCCAAAAATAACCGCCCGAAGGCCGGGGCGCCAAGTTCGTCCAGCGAAAAAATGGCCAAAAAACGGGTGGGCTATAGCCTTGGGGGGAGGGGCTGGCCAACTTCGTCCGCCGGACTCGGAATGGGTCGAGACTTTGCGAGCGGCGTCCGGGTGCCAAAAATTGCCCGCGGGCACAGCCGTGCCCAAAAATAACGCCCCGAAGGTCGGCGCGCCCAAACCCCCAGCGGAAAAATGACCAAAAAACGGGTGGGCTATAGCCTTGGGGGGAGGGGCTGGCCGACTTCGTCCGCCGGACTCGGAATGGGGCGAGACTTTGCGGGCGGCCTCCGCGCGCTAAAAATAGGCCATGGACGCAGCCGCGCCCAAAAATAACCGCCCTAGGGGCGGGGCGCCAAGTTCGTCCACCGGAAAAATGGCCAAAAAACGGGTGGGCTATAGCCTTTGGGGGAGGGGCTGGCCCACTTCGTCCGCCAGACTCGGAATGGGGTGAGACTTTGCGAGTGGCCTCCGCGTGCCAAAAATAGGCCATGAACACAGCCGCGCCCAAAAATAACCACCCGAGGGGCGGGGCGCCAAGTTCGTCCACCGGAAAAATGGCCAAAAAACGGGCGGCCTATAGCCTTGGGGGGAGGGGCTGGCCAACTTCGTCCGCCGTACTCGGAATGGGGTGAGACTTTGCGAGCGGCCTCCGCGTGCCAAAAATAGGCCGCGGGTACAGCCGCGAAAAAAATAACCCCCGGAAGGTCGTCGCGCCCAAACCCCCCTGCGGAAAAATGGCCAAAAAACGGGTGGGCTATAGCCTTGGTGGGAGGGGCTGGCCGACCTCGTCCGCCGGACTTGGAATGGGGCGAGACTTTGCCAGCGGCCTCCACGTGCAAAAAATAGGCCACGGGCACAGTCGTATCCAAAAATAACCGCCCGAAGGCCGGGGCGCCAAGTTCGTCCAGCGGAAAAATGGCCAAAAAATGGGTTGGCTATAGCCTTGGGGGGAGGGGCGGGCCAACTTCGTCCGCCGGGCTCAGAATGGGGCGAGACTTTGCGAGCGGCCTCCGCGTGCCAAAAATAGGCCACGGGCACAGCCGCGACCAAAAATAACCCCCCGAAGGTTGTCGCGCCCAAACCCCCCAGCGGAAAAATGGGCAAAAAACGGGTGGGCTATAGCCTTGGTGGGAGGGGCTGGCCGACCACGTCCGCCGGACTTGGAATGGGGCGAGACTTTGCCAGCGGCCTCCACGTGCCAAAAATAGGCCATGGGCGCAGTCGTGCCCAAAAATAACTGCCCGAAGGCCGGGGCGCCAAGTTCGTCCAGCGGAAAAATGGCCAAAAAATGGGTGGGCTATAGCCTTGGGGGGAGGGGCTGGCCAACTTCGTCCGCCGGGCTCAGAATGGGGCGAGACTTTGCGAGCGGCCTCTGCGTGCCAAAAATAGGCCGTGGCCATAGCCGCATCCAAAAATAACCCCCTGAAGGTCGGCGCGCCCAAACCCCCAGCGGAAAAATGACCAAAAAACGGGTGGGCTATAGCCTTGGGGGGAGGGGCTGGCCAACTTCGTCCGCCGGACTCGGAATGGGGCGAGACTTTGCGAGTGGCCTCCGCGTTCCAAAAATAGGCCGCGGGCACAGCAGTGTCCAAAAATAACCCACCGAAGGTCGGCGCACCCAAACCCCCAGCGGAAAAACGACTAAAAAACGGGTGGGCTATAGCCTTGGGGGGAGGGGCTGGCCAACTTCGTCCGCCGGACTCGGAATGGGGCGAGACTTTGCGAGTGGCCTCCGTGTGCCAAAAATAGGCCGCGGGTACAGCCGCGCCCAAAAATAACTGCCCAAAGGCCGGGGCGCCAAGTTCGTCCAGCGGAAAAATTGCCAAAAAATGGGTGGGCTATAGCCTTGGGGGGAGGGGCTGGCCAACTTCGTCCGCCGGACTCGGAATGGGGCGAGACTTTGCGAGCGGCCTCCGCGTACCAAAAATAGGCCTCGGCCACAGCCACGTCCAAAAATAACCCCCCGAAGGTCGGCGCGCCCAAACCCCCAGCGGAAAAATGAACAAAAAACGGGTGGGCTATAGCCTTGGGGGGAGGGGCTGGCCCACTTCGTCCGCCGGACTTGCAATGGGGCGAGACTTTGCGAGCGTCCTCCGCGTGCCATAAATACGCCGTGCGCACAGCTGCGCCCAAAAATAACCGCCCGAAGGCCGGTGCGCCAAGTTCGTCCACCGGAAAAATGGCCAAAAAACGGGTGGGCTATAGCCTTGGGGGGAGGGGCTGGCCAACTTCGTCCGCCGGACTCGGAATGGGGCGAGACTTTGCGAGCGGCCTCCGCGTACAAAAATGAGGCCGTGTGCAGAGTCGCGCCCAAAAATAACCTCCCGAAGGCCGGGGCGTCAAGTTCGTCCAGCGGAAAAATGGCCAAAAAACGGGTGGGCTATAGCCTTGGGGGGAGGGGCTGGCCAACTTCGTCCGCCGGACTCGGAATGGGGCGAGACTTTGGAGCGGCCTCCGTGTGCCAAAAATAGGCCGCGGGTACAGCCGCCCCCAAAAATAACTGCCCGAAGGCCGGGGTGCCAAGTTCGTCCAGCGGAAAAATTGCCAAAAAACGGGTGGGCTATAGCCTTGGGGGGAGGGGCTGGCCAACTTCGTCCGCCGGACTCGGAATGGGGCGAGACTTTGCGAGCGGCCTCCGCGTGCCAAAAATAGGCCGCGGGCACAGCAGTGTCCAAAAATAACCCACCGAAGGTCGGCGCGCCCAAACCCCCAGCGGAAAAACGACTAAAAAACGGGTGGGCTATAGCCTTGGGGGGAGGGGCTGGCCAACTTCGTCCGCCGGACTCGGAATGGGACGAGACTTTGGAGCGGCCTCCGTGTGCCAAAAATAGGCCGCGGGTACAGCCGCGCCCAAAAATAACTGCCCGAAGGCCGGGGTGCCAAGTTCGTCCAGCGGAAAAATTGCCAAAAAACGGGTGGGCTATAGCCTTGGGGGGAGGGGCTGGCCAACTTCGTCCGCCGGACTCGGAATGGGTCGAGACTTTGCGAGCGGTCTCCGCATGCCAAAAATTACCCGCAGGCACAGCCGTGCCCAAAAATAACCCCCCGAAGGTCGGCGCGCCCAAACCCCCCAGCGGAAAAATGGCCAAAAAACGGGTGGGCTATAGGCTTGGGGGAAGGGGCTGGCCAACTTCGTTCGCCGGACTCGGAATGGGGCGAGACTTTGCGAGCGGCCTCCGCGTGCCAAAAACAGGCCGCGGTTACACCCGCACCCAAAAATAAGCACCCGAAGGTCGGCGCGCCCAAACCCCCCAGCGGAAAAATGGCCAAAAAACAGGTGGGCTATAGCCTTAGGGGGAGGGGCTGGCCGACTTCGTCCGCCGGACTCGGAATGGGCCGAGACTTTGCGAGCGGCCTCCGCGTGCCATAAATAGGCCACGGGCACAGCCGCGCCCAAAAATAACCGCCCGGAGGCCGGGGCGCCAAGTTCGTCCAGCGGAAAAATTGCCAAAAAATGGGTGGGCTATAGCCTTGGGGGGAGGGGCTGGCCAACTTCGTCCGCCGGACTCGGAATGGGGCGAGACTTTGCGAGCGGCCTCCGCGTACCAAAAATAGGCCTCGGCCACAGCCGCGTCCAAAAATAACCCCCCAAAGGTCGGCGCGCCCAAACCCCCAGCGGAAAAATGACCAAAAAACGGGTGGGCTATAGCCTTGGGGGGAGGGGCTGGCCCACTTCGTCCGCCGGACTTGCAATGGGGCGAGACTTTGCGAGCGTCCTCCGCGTGCCATAAATACACCGTGCGTACAGCCGCGCCCAAAAATAACCGCCCGAAGGCCGGTGCGCCAAGTTCGTCCACCGGAAAAATGGCCAAAAAACGGGTGGGCTATAGCCTTGGGGGGAGGGGCTGGCCAACTTCGTCCGCCGGACTCGGAATGGGGCGAGACTTTGCGAGCGGCCTCCGCGTGCCAAAAATAGGCCGCGGGCACAGTAGTGTCTAAAAATAACCCACCGAAGGTCGGCGCGCCCAAACCCCCAGCGGAAAAACGACTAAAAAACGGGTGGGCTATAGCCTTGGGGGGAGGGGCTGGCCAACTTCGTCCGCCGGACTCGGAATGGGACGAGACTTTGGAGCGGCCTCCGTGTGCCAAAAATAGGCCGCGGGTACAGCCGTGCCCAAAAATAACTGCCCGAAGGCCGGGGTGCCAAGTTCGTCCAGCGGAAAAATTGCCAAAAAACGGGTGGGCTATAGCCTTGGGGGGAGGGGCTGGCCAACTTCGTCCGCCGGACTCGGAATGGGTCGAGACTTTGCGAGCGGTCTCCGCATGCCAAAAATTACGCGCAGGCACAGCCGTGCCCAAAAATAACCCCCCGAAGGTCGGCGCGCCCAAACCCCCCAGCGGAAAAATGGCCAAAAAACGGGTGGGCTATAGGCTTGGGGGAAGGGGCTGGCCAACTTCGTTCGCCGGACTCGGAATGGGGCGAGACTTTGCGGGTGGCCTTCGCGTGCTAAAAACAGGCCACGGTCACACCCGCACCCAAAAATAAGCACCCGAAGGTCGGCGCGCCCAAACCCCCCAGCGGAAAAATGGCCAAAAAACGGGTGGGCTATAGCCTTAGGGGGAGGGGCTGGCCGACTTCGTCCGCAGGACTCGGAATGGGCCAAGACTTTGCGAGCGGCCTCCGCATGCCATAAATAGGCCACGGGCACAGCCGCGCCCAAAAATAACCGCCCGGAGGCCGGGGCGCCAAGTTCGTCCAGCGGAAAAATGGCCAAAAAACGGGTGGGCTATAGCCTTGGGGGGAGGGGCTGGCCAACTTCGTCCGCCGGACTCGGAATGGGACGAGACTTTGCGGGCGGGCTCCGCGTACCCAAAATAGGCCGCGTCCCACAGCCGCGCCCAAAAATAACCCCCCGAAGGTCGGCGCGCCCAAACCCCCCAGCGGAAAAATGACCAAAAAACGGGTGGGCTATAGCCTTGGGGGAAGGGGCTGGCCAACCTCGTCCGCCGGACTCAGAATGGGGCGAGACTTTGCGAGCGGCCTACGCGTCCGAAAAACAGGCCACGGCCACAGCCGTGCCTAAAAATAAGCGCCCGAAGGTCGGCGCGCCCAAACCCCCCAGCGGAAAAATGGCGAAAAAAAGGGTGGGCTATAGCCTTGGGGGGAGGGCTGGCCGACTTAAATCCGCGGACTCGGATTGGGCCGAGACTTTGCGAGCGGCCTCCGCGTGCCAAAATTAGGCCGCGGGCACAGCCGCGCCCAAAAATAACCTCCCGAAGGCCGGGGCGTCAAGTTCATCCAGCGGAAAAATGGCGAAAAAACGGGTGGGCTATAGCCTTGGGGGGAAGGGCTGGCCCACTTCGTCCGCCGTACTCGGAATGGGGCGAAACTGCGGCGGCCTCCGCATGCCAAAAATAGGCGCGGGCACAGCCGCGCCCAAAAATAACCGCCCCAAGGTCGGCGCGCCCAAACCCCCCAGCGGAAAAATGGCCAAAAAACGGGTGGGCTATAGCCTTGGGGGGGGGGGATGGGCGTCTTCGTCCGCCGGACTTGGAATGGGGCGAGACTTTGCGAGCGGCCTCCGTGTGCCAAAAATAGGCCGCGGGCAGGGCCGCGACCAAAAATAACCCCCCGAAGGTCGGCGCGCCCAAATCCCCCAGCGGAAAAATGGCCAAAAAACGGGTGGGCTATAGCCTTGGGGGGAGGGGCTGGCCCACTTCGTCCGCCGGACTCGGAATGGGGCGAGACTTTTCGAACGGCCTCCGCGTGCCAAAAATAGGCTGCGTGCACAGCCGCGCCCAAAAATAACCGCCCAAAGGCCGGGGTGCCATCTTCGTCCAGCGGAAAAACGGCCAAAAAACGGGTGGGCTATAGCCTTGGTGGGAGGGGCTGGCCAACTTCGACCGCCGGACTCGGAATGGGGCGAGACTTTGCGAACGGCCTCCACGTGCCAAAAATAGGCTGCGTGCACAGCCGCGCCCAAAAATAACCGCCCAAAGGCCGGGGCGCCATGTTCGTCCAGCGGAAAAACGGCCAAAAAACGGGTGGGCTATAGCCTTGGTGGGAGGGGCTGGCCAAATTCGACCACCGGACTCGGAATGGGGCGAGACATTGCGAGCGGCCTCCGCGTGCCAAAAATAGGCCGCGGGCACAGCGGCGCCAAAAATAACCCCCAAGGTCGGCGCGCCCAAACCCCCAGCGGAAAAATGGCCAAAAGCGGGTGGGCTATAGCCTTGGGGGGAGGGGCTGGCCAACTTCGTCCGCCGGACACGGAATAGGGCGAAACTTTGCGAGTGGCCTCCGTGTGCCAGAAATAGGCCACGGACGCAGCCGCGCCAAGGAATAACCCCCCGAAGGTCGGCGCGCCCAAACCCCCCCGCGGAAAAATGGCCAAAAAACTGGTGGGCTATAGCCTTGGGGGGAGGGGCTGGCCAACTTCGTCCGCCGGACTCGGAATGGGGCAAGAATTTGTGAGCAGCCTCCGCATGCCAAAAATATGCCGCGGGCACAGCCGTGCCCAAAAATAACCGCCCGAAGGCCGGGGCGCCAAGTTCGTCCAGCGGAAAAAGGCCACAAAAATGGGTGGGCTATAGCCTTGGGGGGTGGGGCTGGCGAACTTCGTCCGCCGGACTCGGAATGGAGCGAGACTTTGTGAGGGCCCTCCGTGTGCCAAAAATAACCACCCGAAGGCCGGGGCGCCAAGTTCGTCCAGCGGAAAAAGGCCACAAAAACGGGTGGGCTATAGCCTTGGGGGGTGGGGCTGGCCAACTTTGTCCGCCGCACTCGCAATGGCGCGAGACTTTGCGAGGGGCCTCCGTGTGCCAAAAATAGGCCGCGGGCACAGCCGCATCCAAAAATAACCACCCGAAGGCCGGGGTGCCAAGTTCGCCGAGTGGAAAAAGGCCACAAAAACGGGTGGGCTATAGGGTTGGGGGGTGGGGCTGGCAACCTTCGTCCGCCGGACTCGGAATGACGCGAGACTTTGCGAGGGGCCTCCGTGTGCCAAAAATAGGCCACGGCCACAGCCGCGCCCAAAAATAACTGCCCGAAGGCCGGGGCGCCAAGTTCGTCCAGCGGAAAAAGGCCACAAAAACGGGTGGGCTATAGCCTTGGGGGGTGGGGCTGGCGAACTTCGTCCGCCGGACTCGGAATGGAGTGAGACTTTGTGAGGGCCCTCCGTGTGCCAAAAATAACCACCCGAAGGCCGGGGCGCCAAGTTCGTCCAGCGGAAAAAGGCCACAAAAACGGGTGGGCTATAGCCTTTGGGGGTGGGTTGGCCCACTTCGTCCGCCGCACTCGGAATGGCGCGAGCCTTTGAGAGGGGCCTCCGTGTGCCAAAAATAGGCCGCGGGCACAGCTGCGTCCAAAAATAACCACCCGAAGACCGGGGCGCCAAGTTCGTCCCGCGGAAAAAGGCCACAAAAACGGGTGGGCTATAGCCTTGTTGGGTGGGGCTGGCCCACTTCGTCCGCCGGACTTGGAATGGCGTGAGACTTTGCGAGGGCCATCCGTGTACCAAAACTAGGCCGCAGACACAGCCGCGCTAAAAAAAAACCGCCCGAAGGCCGGGGTGCCAAGTTCGCCCAGCGGAAAAAGGCCACAAAAACGGGTGGGCTATAGCGTTGGGGGGTGGGGCTGGCAACCTTCGTCCGCCGGACTCGGAATGACGCGAGACTTTGCGAGGGGCCTCCGTGTGCCAAAAATAGGCCACGGCCACAGCCGCGCCCAAAAATAACTGCCCGAAGGCCGGGGCGCCAAGTTCGTCCAGCGGAAAAAGGCCACAAAAACGGGTGGGCTATAGCCTTGGGGGGTGGGGCTGGCGAACTTCGTCCGCCGGACTCGGAATGGAGCGAGACTTTGTGAGGGCCCTCCGTGTGCCAAAAATAACCACCCGAAGGCCGGGGCGCCAAGTTCGTCCAGCGGAAAAAGGCCACAAAAACGGGTGGGCTATAGCCTTGGGGGGTGGGGCTGGCCAACTTTGTCCGCCGCACTCGCAATGGCGCGAGACTTTGCGAGGGGCCTCCGTGTGCCAAAAATAGGCCGTGGGCACAGCCGCGTCCAAAAATAACCACCCGAAGACCGGGGCGCCAAGTTCGTCCCGCGGAAAAAGGCCACAAAAACGGGTGGGCTATAGCCTTGTTGGGTGGGGCTGGCCCACTTCGTCCGCCGGACTCGGAATGGCGCGAAACTTTACGAGGGCCCTCCGTGTGCCAAAAATAGGCCGTGGGCACAGCCGCACCCAAAAATAACTGCCCGAAGGCCGGGGCGCCAAGTTCGTCCAGCGGAACAAGGCCACAAAAACGGGTGGGCTATAGCCTTGGTAGGTGGGGCTGGCCAACTTCTTCCGCCGGACTCGGAATGGCGCGAGCCTTTGGGAGGGCCCTCCGTGTGAAAAAAATAGGCCACGGGGACAGCCGAGCCCAAAAATAAGTGCCCGAAGGCCGGGCCGCCAAGTTCGTCCAGCGGAAAAAGGCCACAAAAACGGGTGGGCTATAGCCTTGGGGGGTGGGGCTGGCCAACTTTGTCCGCCGCACTCGCAATGGCGCGAGACTTTGCGAGGGGCCTCCGTGTGCCAAAAATAGGCCGCGGGCACAGCCGCATCCAAAAATAACCACCCGAAGACCGGGGCGCCAAGTTCGTCCCGCGGAAAAAGGCCACAAAAACGGGTGGGCTATAGCCTTGTTGGGTGGGGCTGGCCGACTTCGTCCGCCGGATTCGGAATGGCGCGAAACTTTACGAGGGCCCTCCTTGTGCCAAAAATAGGCCGCGGGCACAGCCGCGCCCAAAAATAACCGCCCGAAGGCCGGGGCGCCAAGTTCGTCCAGCGGAACAAGGCCACAAAAAGGGGTGGGCTATAGCCTTGGGGGGTGGGGCTGGCCCGCCGTCCGCCCGGACTCGGAATGGCGCGAGACTTTGCGAGGACCCACCGTGTGAACAAAATAGGCCGCGGGCACAACCGAGCCCAAAAATAACCGCCTGAAGGCCGGGGCGCCAAGTTCGTCCAGCGGAACAAGGCCACAAAAAGGGGTGGGCTATAGCCTTGGGGGGTGGGGCTGGCCCACTTCGTCCGCCGGACTCGGAATGGCGCGAGACTTTGCGAGGGCCCTCCGTGTGCCAAAAATAGGCCGTGGACACAGCCGCGCCCAAAAATAAGCGCCCGAAGGCCGGGGCGCCAAGTTCGTCCAGCGGAAAAAGGCCACACAAACGGGTGGGCTATAGCCTTTGGGGGTGGGGCTTTACCACTTCGTCCGCCGCACTCGGAATGGCGCGAGACTTTGTAAGGGGCCTCCGTGTGCCAAAAATAGGCCGCGGGCACAGCCGTACCCAAAAATAACCGCCCGTAGGCCGGGGCGCCAAGTTCGTCCAGCGGAAAAAGGCCACAAAAACGGGTGGGCCATAGCCTTGGGAGGTGGGGCTGGCCAACTTCGTCCGCCGGACTCGGAATGGCGCGAGACTTTGCGAGGGCCATCCGTGTGAAAAAAATAGGCCGCGGGGACAGCCGAGCCCAAAAATAAGTGCCCGAAGTCCGGGGCGCCAAGTTCGTCAAGTGCAAAAAGGCCACAAAAACGGGTGGGCTATAGCCTTGGGGGGTGGGGCTGGCCAACTTCGTCCGCCGCACTCGCAATGGCGCGAGACTTTGCGAGGGGCCTCCGTGTGCCAAAAATAGGCCATGGGCACAGCCGCGTCCAAAAATAACCACCCGAAGACCGGGGCGCCAAGTTCGTCCCGCGGAAAAAGGCCACAAAAACGGGTGGGCTATAGCCTTGTTGGGTGGGGCTGGCCGACTTCGTCCGCCGGACTCGGAATGGCGCGAAACTTTACGAGGGCCCTCCGTGTGCCAAAAATAGGCCGCGGGCACAGCCGCGCCCAAAAATAACTGCCTGAAGGCCGGGGCGCCAAGTTCGTCCAGCGGAAAAAGGCCACAAAAACGGGTGGGCTATAGCCTTGGGGGGTAGGGCTGGCCAACTTCGTCCGTCAGACTCAGAATGGAGCGAGACTTTGCGAGGGCCCTCCGTGTGCCAAAAATAACCGCCCGAAGGCCGGGGCGCCAAGTTCGTCCAGCGGAAAAAGGCCACAAAAACGGGTGGGCTATAGCCTTGGGGGGTGGGGCTGGCCAACTTAATCCACTGGACTCGGAATGGCGCGAGACTTTGCGAGGGTCCACCGTGTGAACAAAATAGGCCGCGGGCACAGGTGAACCCAAAAATAACCGCCCGAAGGCCGGGGCGCCAAGTTCGTCCAGCGGAAATAGGCCACAAAAACGGGTGGGCTATAGCCTTGGGGGGTGGGGCTGGCCCACTTCGTCCGCCGGACTCGGAATGGCGCGAGACTTTGCGAGGGCCCTCCGTGTGCGAAAAATAGGCCGCGGACACAGCCGCGCCCAAAAATAACCGCCCGAAGGGCGGGGCGCCAAGTTCGTCCAGCGGAAAAAGGCCACAAAAACGGGTGGGCTATATCCTTGGGAGGTGGGGCTGGCCAACTTCGTCCGCCGGACTCGGAATGGCGCGAGATTTTGTGAGGGCCCTCCGTGTGAAAAAATAAAGCCGCGGCCACAGCTGCTCCCAAAAATAACCGCCCGAAGGCCGGGGCGCCAAGTTCGTACAGCGGAAAAAGGCCACAAAAACGGGTGGGCTATAGCCTTGGGGGGTGGGGCTGGCCAACTTCGTCGGCCGGACTCGGAATGGCACGAGACTTTGCGAGGGGCCTCCGTGTGCTAAAAAAGGGCCCGGGCACAGCCGCGCCCAAAAATAACCGCCCGAAGGCCGGGGCGAAAGTTCGTCCAGCGGAAAAAGGCCTCAAAAACTGGTGGGCTATAGCCTTGGGGGGTGGGGCTGACCGACTTCGTCCGCCGGACTCGGAATGGAGCGAGACTTTACGAGGGCCCTCCATGTGCCAAAAATAGGACGTGGGCACAGCCGCGCCCAAAAATAACCGCTTGAAGGCCGGGGCGCCAAGTTTGTCCAGTGGAAAAAGGCCACAAAAACGGGTGGGCTATAGCCTTTGGGGGTGGGGCTGGCCCACTTCGTCCGCCGCACTCGGAATGGCGCGATACTTTGTGAGGGGCCTCCGTGTGCCAAAAATAGGCCGCGGGCACAGCCGCGTCCAAAAATAACCACCCGAAGACCGGGGCGCCAAGTTCGTCCCGCTGAAAAGGCCACAAAAATGGGTGGGCTATAGCCTTGTTGGGTGGGGCTGGCCAAATTCGTCCGCCGGACTTGGAATGGCGCGAAACCTTATGAGGGCCCTCCGTGTGCCAAAAATAGGCCGCGGGCACAGTCGCACCCAAAAATAACCGCCCGAAGGCCGGGGCGCCAAGTTCGTCCAGCGGAAAAAGGCCACAAAAACGGGTGGGCTATAGCCTTGGGAGGTGGGGCTGGCCAACTTCGTCCGCCGGATTCGGAATGGCGCAAGACGTTGCGAGGGGCCTCCGTTTGCCAAAAATAGGCCGCAGGCACAGACGCGCCCAAAAATGACCGCCCAAAGGCCGGGGCGCCAAGTTCGTCCAGCGGAAAATGGCCACAACAACGGGTGGGCCATAGCCTTGGGGGGTGGGGCTGGCCAACTTCGTCCGCCGGACTCGGAATGGCGCGAGACCTTGCGAGGGGCCTCCGTGTGCCAAAAATAGGCCGCGGGCACAGCCACGCCAGAAAATAACCGGCCGAAGGCCGGGGCGCCAAGTTCGTCCAGCGGAAAATGGCCACATAAACGGGTGGGCTATAGCCTTGGGGGGTGGGGCTGGCCCACTTCGTCCGCGGAATCGGAATGGCGCGAGACTTTACGAGGGGCCTCCGTGTGCCAAAAATAGGCCGCGGGCACAGCCGCACCAAAAAATAACCACCCGAAGGCCGGGGCGCCAAGTTCGTCCAGCGGAAAAAGGCCACAAAAACGGGTGGGCTATATCCTTGGGAGGTGGGGCTGGCCAACTTCGTCCGCCGGATTCGGAATGGCGCAAGACGTTGCGAGGGGCCTCCGTGTGCCAAAAATAGGCCGCGGGCACAACCGCGCCCAAAAATAACCGCCCCAAGGCCGGGGCGTCAAGTTCGTCCAGCGGAAAAAGGCCACAAAAACGGGTGGACCATAGCCTTGGGGGGTGGGGCTGGCCAACTTCGTCCGCCGGACTCGGAATGGCGCGAAACATTGCGAGGGGCGTCCATGTGCCAAAAATAGGCCGCGGGCACAGCCGCGCCCAAAAATAACCGCCCGAAGGCTGGGGCGCCAAGTTCGTCCAGCGGAAAAAGGCATCAAAAACTGGTGGGCTATAGCCTTGGGGGGTGGGGATGGCCAACTTCGTCCGCCGGACTCGGAATGGCGCGAGACTTTGCGAGGGCCCTCCGTGTGAACAAAATAGGCCGCGGGCACAGTCGAGCCCAAAAATAACCGCCCGAAGGTCGGGGCGCCATGTCTGTCCAGCGGAAAAAGGCCACAAAAACGGGTGGGCTATAACCTTGGGGGGTGGGGCTGGCCCACTTCGTCCGCCGGACTCGGACTGGAGCGAGACTTTTCGAGGGGCCTCCGTGTGCCAAAAATAGGCTGCGGGCACCGCCGCGCCCAAAAATAACCGCCCGAAGGCCGGGGCACCAAGTTCGTCCAGCGGAAAAAGGCCTCAAAAATGGGTGGGCTATATCCTTGGGAGGTGGGGCTGGCCAACTTTGTCCGCCGGACTCAGAATGGCGCGAGACTTTGCGAGGGGCCTCCGTGTGCCAAAAATAGGCCGCAGGCACAGACGCGCCCAAAAATGACCGCCCAAAGGCCGGGGCGCCAAGTTCGTCCAGCGGAAAATGGCCACAAAAACGGGTGGGCCATAGCCTTGGGGGGTGGGGCTGGCCAACTTCGTCCGCCGGACTCGGAATGGCGCGAGACTTTGCGAGGGGCCTCCGTGTGCCAAAAATAGGCCGCGGGCACAGCCACGCCAGAAAATAACCGGCCGAACGCCGGGGCGCCAAGTTCGTCCAACGGAAAATGGCCACATAAACGGGTGGGCTATAGCCTTGGGGGGTGGGGCTGGCCCACTTCGTCCGCGGAATCGGAATGGCGCGAGACTTTACGAGGGGCCTCCGTGTGCCAAAAATAGGCCGCGGGCACAGCCGCACCCAAAAATAACCACCCGAAGGCCGGGGCGCCAAGTTCGTCCAGCGGAAAAAGGCCACAAAAACGGGTGGGCTATATCCTTGGGAGGTGGGGCTGGCCAACTTCGTCCGCCGGATTCGGAATGGCGCAAGACGTTGCGAGGGGCCTCCGTGTGCCAAAAATAGGCCGCGGTCACAGCCGCGCCCAAAAATAACCGCCCCAAGGCCGGGGCGTCAAGTTCGTCCAGCGGAAAAAGGCCACAAAAACGGGTGGACCATAGCCTTGGGGGGTGGGGCTGGCCAACTTCGTCCGCCGGACTCGGAATGGCGCGAAACATTGCGAGGGGCATCCATGTGCCAAAAATAGGCCGCGGGCACAGCCGCGCCCAAAAATAACCGCCCGAAGGCCGGGGCGCCAAGTTCGTCCAGCGGAAAAATGCCACAAAAACGGGTGGGCTATATCCTTGGGAGGTGGGGCTGGCCGACTTCGTCCGCCGGATTCGGAATGTCACAAGACGTCGCGAGGGGCCTCCGTGTGCCAAAAATAGGCCGCGGGCACAGCCGCGTCCAAAAATAACCGCCCGAAGGCCGGGGCGCCAAGTTCGTCCAGCGGAAAAAGGCCACAAAAACGGGTGGGCTATATCCTTGGGAGGTGGGGCTGGCCAACTTCGTCCGCCGGATTCGGAATGGCGCAAGACGTTGCGAGGGGCCTCCATGTACCAAAAATAGGCCGCGGGCACAGCCGCGCCCAAAAATAACCGCCCCAAGGCCGGGGCGCCAAGTTCGTCCAGCGGAAAAAGGCCACAAAAACGGGTGGGCTATAGCCTTGGGGGGTGGGGTTGGCCGACTTCGTCTGCCGGACTCGGAATGGTGCGAGACTTTTCGAGGGGCCTCCGTGTGCCAAAAATAGGCCGCGGGCACAGCCGCACCCAAAACTAACCGCCCGAAGGCCGGAGCGCCAATTTCGTCAGCGGAAAAAGGCCACAAAAACGGGTGGGCTATAGCATTGGGGGATGGGGCTGGCCGACTTCGTCCGCCGGACTCGGAATGGCGCTGGACTTTGCGAGGGCCCTCCGTGTGTCAAAAATAGGCCTCGGTCACAGCCGCGCCCAAAAATAACCGCCCGAAGGCCGGGGCGCCAAGTTCGTCTACCGGAAAAAGGCCACAAAAACGGGTGGGCTATAGCCTTGGGGGGTGGGGCTGGCCCACTTCGTCCGCCGGACTAGGAATGGCGCGTGACTTTGCGAGGGGCCTCCGTGTGCCAAAAATAGGCCGTGGGCGCAGCCGCCCCCAAAAATAACCGCCCGAAGGCCGGGGCGCCAAGTTCGTCTACCGGAAAAAGGCCACAAAAACGGGTGGGCTATAGCCTTGGGGGGTGGGGCTGGCCCACTTCGTCCGCCGGACTAGGAATGGCGCGAGACTTTGCGAGGGGCCTCCGTGTGCCAAAAATAGGGCGTGGGCGCAGCCGCCCCCAAAAATAACCGCCCGAAGGCCGGGTCGCAAAGTTCGTCCAGCGGAAAAAGGCCACAAAAACGGGTGGACCATAGCCTTGGGGGGTGGGGCTGGCCCACTTTGTCCGCCGGACTCGGAATGGCGCGAAACATTGCGTGGGGCGTCCATGTTCCAAAAATACACCGCGGGCACCGCCGCGCCCAAAAATACTTCCGCCCAAGGCCGGGCGCCAAGTTCGTCCAGCGGAAATAGGCCACAAAGCGGGTGGGCTAAAGCCTTGGGGGTGGGGCTCGACAACTACGTCCGCCGGACTCGGAATGGTGAGAGACTTTGCGAGGGGCCTCCGTGTGCCAAAAATATGCCGCAGGCACAGGCACGCCTAAAAATAACCGGCCGAAGGCGAAGCGCAAGTTCGTCCAGCGGAAAAAGGCCACAAAAACGGGTGGGCTATAGCCTTGGGGGTGGGGCTGGCCAACTGTCCGCCGTGCTCGGAATGGGGCGAGACTTTTCGTGGGGCCTCCGTGTGCCAAAAATAGGCCGCGGGCACAGCCGCGTCCAAAAATAACCCCCCGAAGGCCGGGGCGCCAAGTTCGTCCAGCGGAAATAGGCCACAAAAACGGGTGGGCTAAAGCCTTGGGGGGTGGGGCTCGCCAACTACGTCCGCCGGACTCGGAATGGTGAGAGACTTTGCGAGGGGCCTCCGTGTGCCAAAAATATGCCGCGGGCACAGCCACGCCCAAAAATAACCGGCCGAAGGCCGGGGCGCCAAGTTCGTCCACCGGAAAAAGGCCACATAAACGGGTTGGCTATAGCCTTGGGGGGTGGGGCTGGCCCACTTCATCCGCCGGACTCGGAATGGCGCGGGACTTTGCGAGGGGCCTCCGTGTGCCAAAAATATGCCGCGGGCACAGCCGCGCCCAAAAATAACCGCCCGAAGGCCGGGGCGCCAAGTTCGTCCAGCGGAAATAGGCCACAAAAACGGGTGGGCTATAGCCTTGGGGGGTGGGGCTGGCCCACTTCATCCGCCGGACTCGGAATGGCGCGAGACTTTACGAGGGGCCTCCGTGTGCCACATATAGGCAACGGGCACAGCCGCGCACAAAAATAACTGCCCGAAGGCCGGGGCGCCAAGTTCATCCAGCGGAATAAGGCCACAAAAATGGGTGGGCTATAGCCTTGGGAGGTGGGGCTGGCCAACTTCGTCCGCCGAACTCGGAATGGCGCGAGACTTTGTGAGGGGCCTCCGTGTGAAAAAAATAGGCCGCGGGCACAGCCGCGCCCAAAAATAATAGCCCGAAGGCCGGGGCGCCAAGTTCGTCCAGTGGAAAAAGGCCACAAAAACGGGTGGGCTATAGCCTTGGGAGGTGGGGCTGGCCAACTTCGTGCGCCGGACTCGGAATGGCGCGAGACTTTTTGAGGGGTCTCCGTGTGTCAAAAATAGGCCGTGGGCACAGCCGCGACCGAAAATAACCGCCCGAAGGCCGGGGCGCCAAGTTCATCCAGCGGAAAAAGGCCACAAAAATGGCTGGGCTATAGCCTTGGGAGGTGGGGCTGGCCAACTTCGTCCGCCGGACTCGGAATGGCGCGAGACTTTGCGAGGGGCCTCCGTGTGCCAAAAATAGGCCACGGGCACAGCCGCGCCCAAAAATAATAGCCCAAAGTCCGGGGCGCCAAGTTCGTCCAGTGGAAAAAGGCCACAAAAACGGTTGGGCTATAGCCTTGGGAGGTGGGGCTGGCCAACTTCGTGCGCCGGACTCGGAATGGCGCGAGACTTTGCGAGGGGTCTCCATGTGTCAAAAATAGGCCGCAGGCACAGCCGCGCCCGAAAATAACCTCCCGAAGGCCGGGGCGCCAAGTTCGTCAGCGGAAAAAGGCCACAAAAACGGGTGGGATAGCCTTGGGGGGTGGGGCTGGCCCACTTCGTCCGCCAGACTCGGAATGGTGCGAGACTTTGTGAGGGGCCTGCGTGTGCTAAAAATAGGCCGTGGGCACAGCCGTGCCCAAAAATAACCGCCCGAAGGCCGGGGCGCCAAGTTCGTCCAGCGGAAAAAGGCCACAAAAACGGGTGGGCTATAGCCTTGGGGGGTGGGGCTGGCCCACTTCGTCCGCCGGACTCCGAATGGGGCTAGACTTTACGAGCGACCTCTGTGAGTCAAAAATAGGCCACGGGCACAGCCGCACCCAAAAATAACCACCCGAAGGCCGGGGCGCCAAGTTCGTCAGCGGAAAAAGGCCACAAAAACGGGTGGGCTATAGCCTTGGGGGGTGGGGCTCGCCAACTTCGTCCGCCGGCCTCGGAATGGTGCGAGACTTTGTGAGGGGCCTGCGTGTGCTACAAATAGGCCGCGGCCACAGCCGCACCCAAAAATAACAGCCCGAAGGCCGGGGCGCCAAGTTCGTCCAGCGGAAAAAGGCCGCAAAAACGGGTGGGCTATAGCCTTGGGGGGTGGGGCTGGCCAACTTCGTCCGCCGGACTCGGAATGGCGCGAGACTTTACGAGGGGCCTCCGTGTGCCACATATAGGCTGCGGGCACAGCCACGCCCAAAAATAAACACCCGAAGGCCGGGGTGCCAACTTCGTCCAGTGGAAAAAGGCCACAAAAACGGGTGGGCTATAGCCTTGGGGGGTGGGGCTAGCCAACTTCGTCTGCCGGACTCGGAATGGCGCGAGACTTTGCGAGTGACCTCCGTGTACGAAAAATAGGCCGCGGGCACAGCCGCGCCCAAAAATAACCCCCCGAAGGCCGGGGCGCCAAGTTCGTCCAGCGGAAAAAGGTCACAAAAACGGGTGGGCTATAGCCTTGGGGGGTGGTGCTGGCCAAGTTCGTCCGCCGGACTCGGAATGGGGCAAGACTTTATGATCGGCCTCCGTGGGCCAAAAATAGTATTGGCACAGTCGCACCCCAAAACAAGGGCCCGAAGGCCGGGGCGCCAAGTTCGTCCAGCGAAAGAAGGGCACAAAAATGGGTGGGCTATAGCCTTGGGGGGTGGGGCTGGCCAAGTTCGTCCCCCGGACACGGAATGGGATGAGACTTTGCAAGCGGCCTCCGTGTACCAAAAATAGTCCGCGGGCACAGCCATGCGAAAAATAACCACCCGAAGGCGGGCGCCAAGTTCGTCCAGCGGAAAAAGGCCACAAAAATGGGTGGGCTATAGCCTTGGTGGGTAGGGCTGGCCAAGTTCGTCCGCCGGACTCGGAATGGGGCGAGACTTTGCGAACGGCCTCCGTGTGCCAAAAATAGGCCACGGGCACAGCCGCGCCCAAAAATAACCGCCCGAAGGCCGGGGCGCCAAGTTCGTCCAGCGGAAAAAGGCCACAAAAACGGGTGGGCTATAGCCTTGGGGGGTGGGGCTGGCCAAGTTCGTCCGCCAGACTCGGAATGGGGCGAGACTTTACAAGCGGCCTCCATGTGCCAAAAATAGGCCGCGGGCACAGCCGCACCCCAAAACAATGGCCCGAATGCCGCGGCGCCAAGTTCGTCCAGCGGAAAAAGGCCACAAAAACGGGTGGGCTATAGCCTTGGGGGGTGGGGCTGGCCAAGTTCGTCCGCCAGACTCGGAATGGGGCGAGACTTTACGAGCGGCATCCATGTGCCAAAAATAGGCCGTGGGCACAGCCGCACCCAAAAATAACCGCCCGAAGGCCGGGTTGCCAAGTTCTTCCAGCGGAAAAAGGCCACAAAAACGGGTGGGCTATAGCCTTGGGGGGTGGGACTGGCCAAGTTCGTCCGCCGGACTCGGAATGGGGCGAGACATTACGAGCGGTCTCCGTGTACCAAAAATAGGCCACGGGCACAGCCGCGCCCAAAAATAACCGCCCGAAGGCCGGGGAGCCAAGTTCGTCCAGCGGAAAAAGGCCACAAAAACGGGTGGGCTATAGCCTTGGGGGGTGGGGCTGGCCAAGTTCGTCCGCCGGACTCGGAATGGGGCAAGACTTTACGAGCGGCCTCCGTGTGCCAAAAATATACTGCAGGCACAGCCGTACCCAAAAATAAGGGCCCGAAGGCCGGGGAGCCAAGTTCGTCCAGCGGAAAAAGGCCACAAAAACGGGTGGGCTATAGCCTTGGGGGGTGGGGCTGGCCAAGTTCGTCCGCCGGACTCGGAATGGGATGAGATATTGGGAGCGGCCTCCGTGTGCCAAAAATAGGCCGCGGCCACAGCCGCGCCCAAAAATAACCGCCCGAAGGCCGGGCCGCCAAGTTCGTCCAGCGGAAAAAGGCCACAAAAGCGGGTGGGCTATAGCCTTGGGGGGTGGGGCTCGCCAACTTCGTCCGCCGGCCTCGGAATGGTGCGAGACTTTGTGAGGGGCCTGCGTGTGCTACAAATAGGCCGCGGCCACAGCCTCACCCAAAAATAACAGCCCGAAGGCCGGGGCGCCAAGTTCGTCCAGCGGAAAAAGGCCGCAAAAACGGGTGGGCTATAGCCTTGGGGGGTGGGGCTGGCCAACTTCGTCCGCCGGACTCGGAATGGCGCGAGACTTTACGAGGGGCCTCCGTGTGCCACATATAGGCTGCGGGCACAGCCACGCCCAAAAATAACCCCCCGAAGGCCGGGGTGCCAACTTCGTCCAGTGGAAAAAGGCCACAAAAACGGGTGGGCTATAGCCTTGGGGGGTGGGGCTAGCCAACTTCGTCTGCCGGACTCGGAATGGCGCGAGACTTTGCGAGTGACCTCCGTGTACGAAAAATAGGCCGCGGGCACAGCCGCGCCCAAAAATAACCCCCCGAAGGCCGGGGCGCCAAGTTCGTCCAGCGGAAAAAGGTCACAAAAACGGGTGGGCTATAGCCTTGGGGGGTGGTGCTGGCCAAGTTCGTCCGCCGGACTCGGAATGGGGCAAGACTTTATGATCGGCCTCCGTGGGCCAAAAATAGTATTGGCACAGTCGCACCCCAAAACAAGGGCCCGAAGGCCGGGGCGCCAAGTTCGTCCAGCGAAAGAAGGGCACAAAAATGGGTGGGCTATAGCCTTGGGGGGTGGGGCTGGCCAAGTTCGTCCCCCGGACACGGAATGGGATGAGACTTTGCAAGCGGCCTCCGTGTACCAAAAATAGTCCGCGGGCACAGCCATGCGAAAAATAACCACCCGAAGGCGGGCGCCAAGTTCGTCCAGCGAAAAAGGCCAAAAAAAGGGTGGGGTATACCCTTTGGGGGTTGGGCTGGCCAAATTCGTCCGCCGGACTCGGAATTGGGCGAGACTTTGCGAACGGCCTCCGTGTGCCAAAAATAGGCCACGGGCACAGCCGCGCCCAAAAATAACCGCCCGAAGGCCGGGGCGCCAAGTTCGTCCAGCGGAAAAAGGCCACAAAAACGGGTGGGCTATAGCCTTGGGGGGTGGGGCTGGCCAAGTTCGTCCGCCAGACTCGGAATGGGACGAGACTTTACGAGCGGCCTCCGTGTGCCAAAAATAGGCCAAGAGCACAGCCGCACCCCAAAACAATGGCCCAATGCCGCGGCGCCACGTTCGCCCAACGTAAAAAGGCCACCAAAACGGGTGGGCTATAGCATTGGGGGGTGGGGCTGGCCAAGTTCGTCCGCCGGACTCGGAATGGGACAAGACTTTACGAGCGGCATCCATGTGCCAAAAATAGGCCGCGGGCACAGCCGCACGCAAAAATAAATGCCCGAAGGCCGGGGCGCCAAGTTCGTCGAGCGGGAAAGGCCACAAAAGCGGGTGGGCTATAGCCTTGGGGGTGGGACTGGCCAAGTTCGTCCGCGGACTCGGAATGGGGCGAGACATTCTGAGCGGTCTCCGTGTACCAAAAATAGGCCACAGGCACAGCCGCGCCCAAAATAACCGCCCGCAGGCCGGGGCGCCAAGTTTGCCGAGCGGAAAACGACCACAACCACGGGTGGGCTATAGCCTTGGGGGGTGGGGCTGGCCAAGTTCGTCCGCCGGACTCGGAATGGGGCAAGACTTTGCGAGCGGCCTCCGTGTGCCAAAAATATACTGCAGGCACAGCCGTACCCAAAAATAAGGGCCCGAAGGCCGGGGAGCCAAGTTCGTCCAGCGGAAAAAGGCCACAAAAGCGGGAGGGCTATAGCCTTAAAGTGGGGCTGGCTGTTCGTCCGCCGGACTCGGAATGGGATGAGATATTGGGAGCGGCCTCCGTGTGCCAAAAATAGGCCGCGGCCACAGCCGCGCCCAAAAATAACCGCCCGAAGGCCGGGCCGCCAAGTTCGTCCAGCGGAAAAAGGCCACAAAAGCGGGTGGGCTATAGCCTTGGGGGGTGGGGCTGGCCAAGTTCGTCCGCCGGACTCGGAATGGGGCAAGACTTTGCGAGCGGCCTCCGTGGGCCAAAAATAGGCTGTGGGCACAGCCGCACCCCAAAACAATGGCCCGAATGCCGGGGCGCCAAGTTCGTCCAGCGAAAGAAGGCCACAAAAACGGGTGGGCTATAGCCTTGGGGGGTGGGGTTGGCCAAGTTCGTCCGCCGGACGCGGAATGGGGCGAGACTTTGCAAGCGGCCTCCGTGTGCCAAAAATAGGCCACTAACACAGCCGCGCCCAAAAATATCTGCCCGAAGGCCGGGGCGCCAAGTTCGTCCAGCGGAAAAACGCCACAAAAACGGGTGGGCTATAGCCTTGGGGTGTGGGGCCCGCCATGTTCGTCCGCCGGACTCGGAATGGGGCGAGACGTTGTAAGTGTCCTCCGTGTGCCAAAAATAGGCCGCGGGCACGGCCGCGGCCAAAAATAAACGCCCGAAGGCCGTGGCACCAAGTTCGTCCAGCGAAAAAATGCCACAAAAATGGGTGGGCTATAGCCTTGGGGAGTGGGGCTGGCCAAGTTCGGGCACAGCCGCGCTCAAAAATAACTGCCCGAAGGCCGGGGCACCAAGTTCGTCCCGCGGAAAAAGGCCACAAAAACGGGTGGGCTATAGGCTTGGGGGGTGGTGCTGGCCAAGTTCCTCCGCCGGACTCGGAATGGGGCGAGACTTTGCGAGCGGCCTCCGTGTACCAAAAATAGGCCGCGGGCACAGCCGCTCCCAACAATAACCACCCGAAGACCGTGGCGCCATGTTCATCCCGCGGAAAAAGGACACAAAAACGGGTGGGCTATAGCCTTGGGGTTTGGGGCTGGCCAAGTTCGTCCGCCGGACTTAGAATGGGGTCAGACTTTGCGAGTAGCTTCCGCGTGCCAAAAATAGGCCGCGGGCACAGCCGCACCAAAAAATAACCGCCCGAAGGCCGGGGCGCCAAGTTCGTCCAGCGGAAAAATGGACAAAAAACGGGTGGGCTATGGCCTTGGGGGGAGGGGCTGGCAAACTTCGTCCGCCGGACTCGGAATGGGGCGAGACTATTCGAACGGCCTCCGCGTGCCAAGAATAGGCCACGGTCACAGCCGCACCCAAAAATAACCGCCCGAAGGCCAGGGCGCCAAGTTCGTCCAGCGGAAAAATGGCCAAAAAACGGGTGGGCTATAGCCTTGGGGGGATGGGCTGGCCCACTTCGTCCGCCGGACTTGGAATGGGGCGAGACTTTGCGAATGGCCTCCAGGTGCCAAAAATAGGCCGCGGGCACAGCCGCGCCCAAAAATAACTGCCCGAAGGCCGGGGCGCCAAGTTCGTCCAGTGGAAAAATGGCCAAAAAACGGGTGGGCTATAGCCTTGGGGGGAGGGGCTGGCCAACTTCGTCCGCCGGACTCGGAATGGGGCGAGACTTTGCGAGCGGCCTCCACGTGCCAAAAATAGGCCACGGGCACAGCCGCGCCAAAAAATAACCGCCCGAAGGCCGGGACGCCAAGTTCGTCCAGCGGAAAAATGGCCAAAAAACGGGTGTGCTATAGCCTTGGGGGGACGGGCTGGCCAACTTCGTCCGCCGGACTCGGAATGGGGAGAGACTTTGCGAGCGGCCGCCGCGTGCCAAAAATAGGCCGCGGGCACAGCCGCGTCCAAAAAGAACCGCCCGAAGGCCGGGGCGCCAAGTTCGTCCAGCGGAAAAATGGCCAAAAAACGGGTGGGCTATAGCCTTGGGGGGAGGGGCTGGCCAACTTCGTCCGCCGGACTCGGAATGGGGCGAGACTTTGCGAGCGGCCTCCACGTGCCAAAAATAGGCCACGGGCACAGCCGCGCCAAAAAATAACCGCCCGAAGGCCGGGGCGCCAAGTTCGTCAAGCGGAAAAATGGCCAAAAAACGGGTGTGCTATAGCCTTGGGGGGAGGGGCTGGCCAACTTCGTCCGCCGGACTCGGAATGGGGCGAGACTTTGCGAGCGGCCGCCGCGTGCCAAAAATAGGCCGCGGGCACAGCCGCGTCCAAAAAGAACCGCCCGAAGGCCGGGGCGCCAAGTTCGTCCAGCGGAAAAATGGCCAAAAAACGGGTGGGCTATAGCCTTGGGGGGAGAGCCTGGCCAACTTCGTCCGCCGGACTCAGAACGGGGCGAGACTTTGCGAGCGGCCTCCGCGTGCCAAAAATAGGCCACTGGCACACCCGCGCCAAAAAATAACCGCCCGAAGGCCGGGGCGCCAAGTTCGTCCAGCGGAAAAATGGCCAAAAAACGGGTGTGCTATAGCCTTGCTGGGAGGGGCTGGCCGACTTCGTCCGCCGGACTCGGAATGGGGCGAGACTTTACGAATGGCCTCCGGGTACCAAAAATAGGCCGCGGGCACAGCCGCGCCCAAAAATAAGCCCCCGAAGGTCGGCGCGCCCAAACACCCCAGCGGAAAAATGGCCAAAAAACGGGTGGGCTATAGCCTTGGGGGGAGGGGCTGGCCAACATCGTCCGCCGGACTCGGAATGGGGCGAGACTTTGCGAGCGGCCTCCGCGTGCCAAAACTAGGCCGTGGGCACAGCCGCGCGCAAAAATAACTTCCCGAAGGTCGGCGCGCCCAAACCCCCCAGCGGAAAAATGGCCAAAAAACAGGTGGGCTATAGCCTTCCGTGGAGGGGCTTGCCGACTTCGTCCGCCGGATCGGAATGGGGCGAGACCTTGCGACTGGTCTCCGCGTGCCAAAAATAGGCCGCGGGCACAGCCGCGCCCAAAAATAACCCCCCGAAGGTCGGCGCGCCCAAACCCCCCAGCGGAAAAATGGCCAAAATACGGGTGGGCTTTAGCCTTGGGGGGACGGGCTGGCCAACTTAGTCCGCCGGACTCTGAATGGGGCGAGACTTTACGAGTGGCCTCCGCGTGCCAAAAATAGGTCGCGGGCACAGCCGCGCCCAAAAATAACCGCCCGAAGGCCGGGGCGCCATGTTCGTCCAGCGGAAAAATGGCCAAAAAACGGGTGGGCTATAGCCTTGGGGGGAGAGGCTGGCAAACTTCGTCCGCCGGACTCGGAATGGGCGAGACTTCATGAGCGGCCTCCGCGTGCCAAAAATATGCCGCGGCACAGCCGCGACCAAAAATAACCACCCAAGGTCAGGCGCCAAGTTCGTCCAGCGCAAAAATGGCCAAAAAAGCGGGTGGGCTATAGCCTTGGGGAGGGCTGGCCAACTTCGTTCGCGGACTCGGAATGGGGCGAGACTTTGCGAGCGGCCTCCACGTGCCAAAAATAGGCCACGGGCACAGCCGCGCCAAAAAATAACCGCCCGAAGGCCGGGGCGCCAAGTTCGTCCAGCGGAAAAATGGCCAAAAAACGGGTGTGCTATAGCCTTGGGGGGACGGGCTGGCCAACTTCGTCCGCCGGACTCGGATTGGGGCGAGACTTTGCGAGCGGCCGCCGTGTGCCAAAAATAGGCCGCGGGCACAGCCGCGCCAAAAAAAAACCGGCCGAAGGCCGGGGCGCCAAGTTCGTCCAGAGGAAAAATGGCCAAAAAACGGGTGAGCTATAGCCTTGGTGGGAGGGGCTGGCCAACTTCGTCCGCCGGACTCGGAATGGGGCGAGACTTTGCGAATGGTCTCCGGGTACCAAAAATAGGCCGCGGGTACAGCCGCGCCCAAAAATAAGCCCCCGAAGGTCGGCGCGCCCAAACACCCCAGCGGAAAAATGGCCAAAAAACGGGTGGGCTATAGCCTTGGGGGGAGGGGCTGGCCAACATCGTCCGCCGGACTCGGAATGGGGCGAGACTTTGCGAGCGGCCTCCGCGTACCAAAACAAGGCCGTGGGCACAGCCGCGCACAAAAATAACCTCCCGAAGGTCGGCGCGTCCAAACCCCCCAGCGGAAAAATGGCCAAAAAACAGGTGGGCTATAGCCTTCCGTGGAGGGGGTTGCCGACTTCGTCCGCCGGATCGGAATGGGGCGAGACTTTGCGACTGGTCTCCGCGTGCCAAAAATAGGCCGCGGGCACAGCCGCGCCCAAAAATAACCCCCCGAAGGTCGGCGCTCCCAAACCCCCCAGCGGAAAAATGGCCAAAATACGGGTGGGCTTTAGCCTTGGGGGGACGGGCTGGCCAACTTCGTCCGCCGGACTCTGAATGGGGCGAGACTTTGCGAGAGGCCTCCGCGTGCCAAAAATAGGTCGCGGGCACAGCCGCGCCCAAAAATAACCGCCCGAAGGCCGGGGCGCCAAGTTCGTCCAGCGGAAAAATGGCCAAAAAACGGGTGGGCTATAGCCTTGGGGGGAGGGGCTGGCCGACTTCGTCCGCCGGACTCGGAATGGGGCGAGACTTTGCGAGCGGCCTCCGCGTGCCAAAAATAGGCCGCGGGCACAGCCGCCCCCAAAAATAACCGCCCGAAGGCCGGGGCGCCAAGTTCGTCCAGCGGAAAAATGGCCAAAAAACGGGTGGGCTATAGCCTTGGGGGGAGGGGCTGGCCGACTTCGTCCGCCGGACTCGGAATGGGGCAACACTTTGCGAGCGGCCTCCGTGTGCCAAAAATAGGTCGCGGGCACAGCCGCGCCCAAAAATAACCGCCCGAAGGCCGGGGCGCCAAGTTCGTCCAGCGGAAAAATGGCCAAAAAACGGGTGGGCTATAGCCTTGGGGGGAGGGGCAGGCCAACTTCGTCCGCCGGACTCGGAATGGGGCGAGACTTTGCGAGCGGCCTCCGCGTGCCAAAAATAGGCCGCGGGCCCAGCCGCGCCCAAAAATAACCCCCCGACGGTCGGCGTCCTCAAACCCCACTGCGGAAAAATGGCCAAAAAACGGGTGGGCTATAGCCTTGGGAGGAGGGCTGGCCAACATCGTCCGCCGGACTCAGAATGGGGCGAGACTTTGTGAGCGGCCTCCGCGTGCCAAAAAAAGGCCGCGGGCGCAGCCGCGCCCAAAAATAACCGCCCGAAGGCCGGGGCGCAAAGTTCGTCCAGCGGAAAAATGGCCAAAAAACGGGTGGGTTATAGCCTTGGGGGGAGGGGCTGGCCAACTTCGTCCGCCGGACTCGGAATGGGGCGAGACTTCGCGAGCGGCCTCCGTGTGCCAAAAATAGGCCGCGGGCACGGCCGCGGCAAAAAATAACAGCCCGAAGGCCGGGGCGCCAAGTTCGTCCAGCGGAAAAATGGCCAAAAAACGGGTGGCCTATAGCTTTGGGGGGAGGGGCGGACCAACTTCGTCCGCCGGACTCGGAATGGGGTGAGACATTGTAAGCGGCCTCCGCGTGCCAAAACTAGGCCGCGGGCACAGCCGCGCCCAAAGATAACCATCTGAAGGCCGGGGCGCCAAGTTCGTCCAGCGGAAAAATGGCCAAAAAAACGGGTGGGCTATAGCCTTGGGGGGAGGGCCGGGCCAACTTCGTCCTCCGGACTCGGAATGGGGTGAGACTTTGCGAGCGGCCTCCGCGTGCCAAAAATAGGCCGTGGGCACAGCCGCTCCCAAAAATAACCTCCCGAAGGCCGGGGCGCCAAGTTCGTCGAGCGGAAAAATGGCCAAAAAACGGGTGGGCTATAGCCTTGGGGAGGGCTGGCCGACTTCGTCCGCGGACTCGGAATGGGGCAACACTTTGCGAGCGGCCTCCGCGTGCCAAAAATAGGCCGTGGGCACAGCCGCGCCCAAAAATAACCGCCCGAAGGCCGGGGCGCCAAGTTCGTCCAGCGGAAAAATGGCCAAAAAACGGGTGGGCTATAGCCTTGGGGGGAGGGGCAGGCCAACTTCGTCCGCCGGACTCGGAATGGGGCGAGACTTTGCGAGCGGCCTCCGCGTGCCAAAAATAGGCCGCGGGCCCAGCCGTGCCCAAAAATAACCCCCCGACGGTCGGCGTCCTCAAACCCCACTGCGGAAAAATGGCCAAAAAACGGGTGGGCTATAGCCTTGGGAGGAGGGCTGGCCAACATTGTCCGCCGGACTCAGAATGGGGCGAGACTTTGTGAGCGGCCTCCGCGTGCCAAAAATAGGCCGCGGGCGCAGCCGCGCCCAAAAATAACCGCCCGAAGGCCGGGGCGCAAAGTTCGTCCAGCGGAAAAATGGCCAAAAAACGGGTGGGTTATAGCCTTGGGGGGAGGGGCTGGCCAACTTCGTCCGCCGGACTCGGAATGGGGCGAGACTTCGCGAGCGGCCTCCGTGTGCCAAAAATAGGCCGCGGGCACGGCCGCGGCAAAAAATAACAGCCCGAAGGCCGGGGCGCCAAGTTCGTCCAGCGGAAAAATGGCCAAAAAACGGGTGGCCTATAGCTTTGGGGGGAGGGGCGGACCAACTTCGTCCGCCGGACTCGGAATGGGGTGAGACATTGTAAGCGGCCTCCGCGTGCCAAAACTAGGCCGCGGGCACAGCCGCGCCCAAAAATAACCATCTGAAGGCCGGGGCGCCAAGTTCGTCCAGCGGAAAAATGGCCAAAAAAACGGGTGGGCTATAGCCTTGGGGGGAGGGCCGGGCCAACTTCGTCCTCCGGACTCGGAATGGGGTGAGACTTTGCGAGCGGCCTCCGCGTGCCAAAAATAGGCCGTGGGCACAGCCGCTCCCAAAAATAACCTCCCGAAGGCCGGGGCGCCAAGTTCGTCGAGCGGAAAAATGGCCAAAAAACGGGTGGGCTATAGCCTTGGGGGGAGGGGCTGGCCGACTTCGTCCGCCGGACTCGGAATGGGGCAACACTTTGCGAGCGGCCTCCGTGTGCCAAAAATAGGCCGTGGGCACAGCCGCGCCCAAAAATAACCGCCCGAAGGCCGGGGCGCCAAGTTCGTCCAGCGGAAAAATGGCCAAAAAACGGATGGGCTATAGCCTTGGGGGAGGGCAGGCCAACCGTCCGCGGACTCGGAATGGGGCGAGACTTTGCGAGCGGCCTCCGCGTGCAAAAATAGGCCGCGGGCCCAGCCGCGCCAAAAATAACCCCGGCGGTCGGCGTCCTCAAACCCCACTGCGGAAAAATGGCCAAAAACGGGTGGGCTATAGCCTTGGGAGGAGGGCTGGCCAACATTGTCCGCGGACTCAGAATGGGGCGAGACTTTGTGAGCGGCCTCCGCGTGCCAAAAATAGGCCATGAGCGCAGCCGCGCCTAAAATAACCGCCAAGGCTCAGGCGCAAAGTTCGTCCAGCGGAAAAATGGCCAAAAACGGGTGGGTTATAGCCTTGGGGAGAGGGCTGGCCAACCGTCCGCCTCGGACTCGAATGGGGCGAGACTTCGCGAGCGGCCTCCGTGTGCCAAAAATAGGCCGCGGGCACGGCCGCGGTAAAAAATAACAGCCCGAAGGCCGGGGCGCCAAGTTCGTCCAGCGGAAAAATGGCCAAAAAACGGGTGGCCTATAGCTTTGGGGGGAGGGGCGGACCAACTTCGTCCGCCGGACTCGGAATGGGGTGAGACATTGTAAGCGGCCTCCGCGTGCCAAAACTAGGCCGCGGGCACAGCCGCGCCCAAAAATAACCATCTGAAGGCCGGGGAGCCAAGTTCGTCCAGCGGAAAAATGGCCAAAAAAACGGGTGGGCTATAGCCTTGGGGGGAGGGCCGGGCCAACTTCGTCCTCCGGACTCGGAATGGGGTGAGACTTTGCGAGCGGCCTCCGCGTGCCAAAAATAGGCCGTGGGCACAGCCGCTCCCAAAAATAACCTCCCGAAGGCCGGGGCGCCAAGTTCGTCGAGCGGAAAAATGGCCAAAAAACGGGTGGGCTATAGCCTTGGGGGGAGGGGCTGGCCAACTTCGTCCGCCGGACTCGGAATGGGGCGAGACTTTGCGAGCGGCCTCCGCGTGCCAAAAATAGGCCGCGGGCACAGCCGCGCCCAAAAATAACAGCCCGAAGGCCGGGGCGCCAAGTTCGTCCAGCGGAAAAATGGCAAAAAACGGGTGGGCTATAGCCTAGGGGGGAGGGGCGGGCCAACTTCGTCCGCCGGACTCGGAATGGGGTGAGACATTGCGAGCGGCCTCCGCATGCCAAAAATAGGCCGCAGACACAGCCGCGCCCAAAAACAACCCCCCGAAGGTCGGCGCGCCCAAACCCCCCAGCGGAAAAATGGCCAAAAAATGGGTGGGCTATAGCCTTGGGGGGAGGGGCTGGCCAACTTCGTCCGCCGGACTCGGAATGGGGCGAGAATTTGCGAGCGGCCTCCGCGTGCCAAAAATAGGCCGTGGGCACAGTCACGCCCAAAAATAACCGCCCGAAGGCCGGGGCGCCAAGTTCGTCCAGCGGAAAAATGGCCAAAAAACGGGTGGGCTATAGCCTTGGGGGGAGGGGCTGGCCAACTTTGTCCGCCGGACTCGGGATGGGGTGAGACTTTACGAGCAGCCTCCGTGTGCCAAAAATAGGCCGCGGGCACAGCCGCGCCCAAAAATAACCCCCCGAAGGTCGGCGCGCCCAAACCCCCCGGCAGAAAAATGGCCCAAAAACGGGTGGGCTATAGCCTTGGGGGGAGACTTCTCGAGCGGCCTCCGCGTGCCAAAAATAGGCCGCGGGCACAGCGCGCCCAAAAATGACCGCCCGAAGGCTGGGGCGCCAAGTTCGTCCAGTGGAAAAATGGCCAAAAAACGGGTGGGCTATAGCCTTGGGGGGAGGGGCTGGCCGACTTCGTCCGCCGGACTCGGAATGGGGCGAGACTTTGTGAGTGGCCTCCGCGTGCCTAAAATAGGCTACAGGCACAGCCGCGCCCAAAAATAACCGCCCGAAGGCCGGGGCGCAAAGTTCGTCCAGTGGAAAAATGGCCAAAAAACGGGTGGGCTATAGCCTTGGGGGGAGGGGCTGGCCAACTTCGTCTGCCGGACTCAGAATGGGGTGAGACTTTACGAGCGGCCTCCGCGTGCCAAAAATAGGCCGCGGGCACAGCCGCGCTAAAAAATAACTCCCTGAAGGCCGGGGCGCCAACTTCGTCCAGCGGAAAAATGGCCATAAAACGGTTGGAATATAGCCTTTGGGGGAGGGGCTGGCCAACTTCGTCCGCCGGACTCGGAATGGGGCGAGAATTTGTGAGCGTCCTCCGCGTTCCAAAAATAGGCCGCAGACACAGCCGCGACAAAAAATACCCCCCCGAAGGTCGGCGCTCCCAAATCCCCCAGCGGAAAAATGGCCAAAAAACGGGTGGGATATAGCCTTGGGGGGAGGGGCTGGCCAACTTCGTCCGCCGAACTCGGAATTGGGCGAGACTTTGCGAGCGGCCTCCGCGTACCCAAAATAGGCCGCGGGCACAGCCACGCCCAAAAATAACCCCCCGAAGGTCGACGCGACCAAACCCCCCAGCAGAAAAATGGCCAAAAAACGGGTGGGCTATAGCCTTGGGGGGAGGGGCTGGCCGACCTCGTCCGCCGGACTCGGAATGGGGCGAGATTTTGCGAGCGGCCTCCGCGTGTAGAAAATAGGCCGCGGGCACAGCCGAACCCAAAAATAACAGCCCGAAGGCCGGGGCGCCAAGTTCGTCCAGCGGAAAAATGGCAAAAAACGGGTGGGCTATAGCCTAGGGGGGAGGGGCGGGCCAACTTCGTCCGCCGGACTCGGAATGGGGTGAGACTTTGCGAACGGCCTCCGCATGCCAAAAATAGGCCGCAGACACAGCCGCGCCCAAAAACAACCCCCCGAAGGTCGGCGCGCCCAAACCCCCCAGCGGAAAAATGGCCAAAAAACGGGTGGGCTATAGCCTTGGGGGGAGGGGCGGGCAACCGTCCGCCGGACTCGGAATGGGGTGAGACTTTGCGAGCGGCCTCCGCGTGCCAAAAATAGGCCGCGGGCACAGCGCGCCCAAAAATGACCGCCCGAAGGCTGGGGCGCCAATTTCGTCCAGCGGAAAAATGGACAAAAAACGGGTGGGCTATAGCCTTGGGGGGTGGGGCTGGCAACCTTCGTCCGCCGGACTCGGAATGGAACGAGACTTTGTGAGTGGCTTCTGCGTGCCAAAAATAGGCTGCGGGCACAGCCGCACCCAAAAATAACCGCCCGAAGGCCGGGGCGCAAAGTTCGTCCAGCGGAAAAATGGCCAAAAAACGGGTGGGCTATAGCCTTGGGGGGAGGGGCTGGCCAACTTCGTCCGCCGGACTCGGAATGGGGCGAGATTTTGCGAGCGGCCTCCGTGTGCCAAATATAGGCCGCGGGCAAAGCCACGCCCTAAAATAACCACCCGAATGCCGGGGCGCCAAGTTCTTCCAGCGGAAAAATGGCCAAAAAACGGGTGGGCTATAGCCTTGGGGGGAGGGGCTGGCCAACTTCGTCCGCCGGACTCGGAATGGGGCGAGACTTTGCGAGCGGCCTCCGCGTGCCAAAAATAGGCTGTGGGCACAGCCGCGCCCAAAAATAACCGCCCGAAGGCCGGGGCGCCAAGTTCGTCCAGCGGAAAAATGGCCAAAAAACGGGTGGGCTATAGCCTTGGGGGGAGGGGCTGGCCAACTTCGTCCGCCGGACTCGGAATGGGGCGAGAATTTGCGAGCGGCCTCCGCTTGCCAAAAATAGGCCAAGGGCACAGCCGCGTCAAAAAAAAATCCCCCGAAGTTCGGCGCGTCCAAACCCCCCGGCGGAAAAATGGCAAAAAAACGGGTGGGCTATAGCCTTGGGGGGAGGGGCTGGCCAACTTCGTCCGCCGGACTCGGAATGGAACGAGACTTTGCGAGTGGCCTCCCTGTGCCAACAATAGGCCAAGGGCACAGCCTTGCCAAAAAAAAATCCCCCGAAGGTCGGCGCGCCCAAACCCCCCGGCGGAAAAATGGCAAAAAAACGGGTGGGGTACAGCCTTGGGGGGAGGGGCTGGCCAACTTCATCCGCCGGACTCGGAATGGGGCGAGACTTTGTGAGCGGCCTCCGCGTACCAAAAGTAGGCAGCGGGCAGAGCCGCGCCCAAAAATAACCCCCCGAAAGTCGGCGCGCCCAAACCCCCCAAGCGGAAAAATTGCCCAAAAACGGGTGGGCTACAGCCTTGGGGGGAGGGGCTGGCCAACCGTCCGCCCGGACTCGGAATGGGGCGAGACATTGCGGCGGCCTCAGCGTCTGAAAAATGGGCCGTGGGCACCGCCGCGCCCAAAAATAACCTACCGAAGGCCGGGGCAACAAGTTCGTCCAGCGGAAAAATGGCCAAAAAACGGGTGGGCTATAACCTTGGGGGGAGGGGCTGGCCAACTTCGTCAGCCGGACTCGGAATAGGACGAGACTTTCCGAGCGGCCTCTGCATGCCAAAAATAAGCCGCGGGCCCAGCCGCGCCCAAAAATAACCGCCCGAAGGCCGGGGCGGCAAGTTCGTCCAGCAGAAAAATGGCCAAAAAACGGGTGGGCTATAGCCTTGGGGGGAGGGGCTGGCCAACTTCGTCCGCCGGACTCGGAATGGGGCGAGACTTTGCGAGCGGCCTCCGTGTGCCAAATATAGGCCGCGGGCAAAGCCACGCCCTAAAATAACCACCCGAATGCCGGGGCGCCAAGTTCTTCCAGCGGAAAAATGGCCAAAAAACGAGTGGGCTATAGCCTTGGGGGGAGGCTGGCCAACTTCGTCCGCGGACTCGGAATGGGGCGAGACTTTGCGAGCGGCCTCCGCATGCCAAAAATAGGCTGTGGGCACAGCCGCGCCCAAAAATAACCTACCGAAGGCCGGGGCGCCAAGTTCGTCCAGCGGAAAAATGGCCAAAAAACGGGTGGGCTATAGCCTTGGGGGGAGGGGCTGGCCAACTTCGTCCGCCGGACTCGGAATGGGGCGAGAATTTGCGAGCGGCCTCCGCTTGCCAAAAATAGGCCGCGGGCACAGCAGCGCACAAAAATAACCCCCCGAAGGTCGGCGCGCCCAAACCCCCCAGCGGAAAAATGGCCAAAAAACGGGTGGGCTATAGCCTTGGGGGGAGGGGCTGGCCACCTTCGTCCGCCGGACTCGGAATGGGATGAGACTTTGCGAGCGGCCTCCCTGTGCCAACAATAGGCCAAGGGCACAGCCACGCCAAAAAAAAATCCCCCGAAGGTCGGCGCGCCCAAACCCCCCGGCGGAAAAATGGCAAAAAAACGGGTGGGCTATAGCCTTGGGGGGAGGGGCTGGCCAACTTCGTCCGCCGGACTCGGAATGGAACGAGACTTTGCGAGCGGCCTCTGCGTGCCAAAAATAGGCTGCGGGTACAGCCGCGCCCAAAAATAACCGCCCGAAGGCCGGGGCGCCAAGTTCGTCCAGCGGAAAAATGGCCAAAAAACGGGTGCGCTATAGCCTTGGGGGGAGGGGCTGGCCAACTTCGTCCGCCGGACTCGGAATGGGGTGAGAATTTGCGAGCGGCCTCCGCTTGCCAAAAATAGGCCGCGGGCACAGCAGCGCACAAAAATAACCCCCCGAAGGTCGGCGCGCCCAAACCCCCCAGCGGAAAAATGGCCAAAAAACGGGTGGGCTATAGCCTTGGGGGAAGGGGCTGGCCGACTTCGTCCGCCGGACTCGGAATGGGGCGAGACTTTGCGAGCGGCCTCCGCTTGCCAAAAATAGACCGCGGGCACAGCCGCGCCCAAAAATAACCCCCGGAAGGTCGGCGCGCCCAAACCCCCCAGCGGAAAAATGGCCAAAAAACGGGTGGGCTATAGCCTTGGGGGAAGGGGCTGGCCAACTTCGTCTGCCGGACTCGGAATGGGACGAGACTTTCTGAGCGGCCTCTGCGTGCCAAAAATAGGCCGCGGGCACAGCCGCGCCTAAAATAACCGCCCAAAGGCCGGGCGGCAAGTTCGTCCAGCGGAAAAATGGCCAACAAACGGGTGCGCTATAGCCTTAGGGGGAGGGGCTGGCCGACTTCGTCCGCCGGACTTGGAATGGCGCGAGACTTTGCGAGCGGCCTCCTCGGGCCAAAACTAGACCGCGGACACAGCCGCGCCCAAAAATAAACCCCGAAGGTCGGCGCGCCCAAATCCCCCAGCGGAAAAATGGCCAAAAAACGGGTGGGCTATAGCCTTGGGGGGAGGGGCTGGCCAACTTCGTCCGCCGTACTCGGAATGGGGCGAGACTTTGCGAGCGGCCTCCGCGTGCTAGAAATAGGCCGCGGGCACAGCCGCGCCCAAAAATAACTGCCCGAAGGCCGGGGTGCCAAGTTCGTCCAGCGGAAAATTGGCCAAAAAACGGGTGGGCTATAGCCTTGGGGGGAGGGGCTGGCCAACTTCGTCCGCCGGACTCGGAATGGGGCGAGACATTGCGAGCGGCCTCCACGTACAAAAAATGGGCCGTGGGCACCGCCGCGCCCAAAAATAACCTACCGAAGGCCGGGGCAACAAGTTCGTCCAGCGGAAAAATGGCCAAAAAACGGGTGGGCTATAGCCTTGGGGGGAGGGGCTGGCCAACTTCGTCTGCCGGACTCGGAATGGGACGAGACTTTCCGAGCGGCCTCTACATGCCAAAAATAAGCCGCGGGCACAGCCGCGCCCAAAAATAACAGCCCGAAGGCCAGGGCGGCAAGTTCGTCCAGCGGAAAAATGGCCAAAAAACGGGTGGGCTATAGCCTTGGGGGGAGGGCCTGGCCAACTTCGTCCGCCGGACTCGGAATGGGGCAAGACTTTGCGAGCGGCCTCCGTGTGCCAAATATAGGCCGCGGGCAAAGCCACGCCCTAAAATAACCACCCGAATGCCGGGGCGCCAAGTTCTTCCAGCGGAAAAGTGGCCAAAAAATGAGTGGGCTATAGCCTTGGGGGGAGGGGCTGGCCAACTTCGTCCACCGGACTCGGAATGGGGCGAGACTTTGCGAGCGGCCTCCGCGTGCCAAAAATAGGCTGTTGCCACAGCCGCGCCCAAAAATAACCTACCGAAGGCCGGGGCGGCAAGTTCGTCCAGCGGAAAAATGGCCAAAAAACGGGTGGGCTATAGCCTTGGTGGGAGGGGCTGGCCAACTTCGTCCGCCGCATTCGGAATGGGGCGAGAATTTGCGAGCGGCCTCCGCTTGCCAAAAATAGGCCGCAGGCACAGCCGCGCCCAAAAATAACTCCCCGAAGGTCGGCGCGCCCAAACCCCCCAGCGGAAAAATGGCCAAAAAACAGGTGGGCTATAGCCTTGGGGGGAGGGGCTGGCCACCTTTGTCCGCCGGACTCGGAATGGGGTGAGACTTTGCGAGCGGCCTCCCTGTGCTAACAATAGGCCAAGGGCACAGCCGCGCCAAAAAAAAATCCCCTGAAGGTCGGCGCGCCCAAACCCCCCGGCGGAAAAATGGCAAAAAAACGGGTGGGCTATAGCCTTGGGGGGAGGGGCTGGCCAACTTCGTCCGCCGGACTCGGAATGGAACGAAACTTTGCGAGCGGCCTCCCTGTGCCAAAAATAGGCTGCGGGTACAGCCGCGCCCAAAAATAACCGCCCGAAGGCCGGGGCGCCAAGTTCGTCCAGCGGAAAAATGGCCAAAAAACGGGTGGGCTATAGCCTTGGGGAGAGGGGCTGGCCAACTTCGTCCGCCGGACTCGGAATGGGGCGAGACTTTGCGAGCGGCCTCCGCGTACCAAAAGTAGGCAGCGGGCAGAGCCACGCCCAAAAATAACCCCCCGAAAGTCGGCGCGCCCAAACCCCCCAAGCGGAAAAATTGCCCAAAAACGGGTGGGCTACAGCCTTGGGCGGAGGGGCTGGCCAACTTCGTCCGCCGGACTCGGAATGGGGCTAGACATTGCGAGCGGCCTCCGCGTACGAAAAATGGGCCGTGGGCACCGCCGCGCCCAAAAATAACCTACCGAAGGCCGGGGCAACAAGTTCGTCCAGCGGAAAAATGGCCAAAAAACGGGTGGGCTATAACCTTGGGGGGAGGGGCTGGCCAACTTCGTCTGCCGGACTCGGAATGGGACGAGACTTTCCGAGCGGCCTCTACATGCCAAAAATAAGCCGCGGGCACAGCCGCGCCCAAAAATAACAGCCCGAAGGCCAGGGCGGCAAGTTCGTCCAGCGGAAAAATGGCCAAAAAACGGGTGGGCTATAGCCTTGGGGGGAGGGCCTGGCCAACTTCGTCCGCCGGACTCGGAATGGGGCAAGACTTTGCGAGCGGCCTCCGTGTGCCAAATATAGGCCGCGGGCAAAGCCACGCCCTAAAATAACCACCCGAATGCCGGGGCGCCAAGTTCTTCCAGCGGAAAAGTGGCCAAAAAATGAGTGGGCTATAGCCTTGGGGGGAGGGGCTGGCCAACTTCGTCCACCGGACTCGGAATGGGGCGAGACTTTGCGAGCGGCCTCCGCGTGCCAAAAATAGGCTGTTGCCACAGCCGCGCCCAAAAATAACCTACCGAAGGCCGGGGCGGCAAGTTCGTCCAGCGGAAAAATGGCCAAAAAACGGGTGGGCTATAGCCTTGGTGGGAGGGGCTGGCCAACTTCGTCCGCCGCATTCGGAATGGGGCGAGAATTTGCGAGCGGCCTCCGCGTGCGAACAATAGGCCGCAGGCACAGCCGCGCCAAAAATAACTCCCGAAGGTCGGGGCGCCCATACCCTCCAGCGGAAAAATGGCCAAAAAACAGGTGGGCTATAGCCTTGGGGGGAGGGGCTGGCCACCTTTGTCCGCCGGACTCGGAATGGGGTGAGACTTTGCGAGCGGCCTCCCTGTGCTAACAATAGGCAGAGGGAACAGCCGCGCCCAAAAAATCCCCTGAAGGTCGGCGCGCCCAAACCCAGCGGAAAAATGGCAACACAACGGGTGCGCTATAGCCTTGGGGGGAGGGGCTGGCCAACTTCGTCCGCCGGACTCGGAATGGAACGAAACTTTGCGAGCGGCCTCCCTGTGCCAAAAATAGGCTGCGGGTACAGCCGCGCCCAAAAATAACCGCCCGAAGGCCGGGGCGCCAAGTTCGTCCAGCGGAAAAATGGCCAAAAAACGGGTGGGCTATAGCCTTGGGGAGAGGGGCTGGCCAACTTCGTCCGCCGGACTCGGAATGGGGCGAGACTTTGCGAGCGGCCTCCGCGTACCAAAAGTAGGCAGCGGGCAGAGCCACGCCCAAAAATAACCCCCCGAAAGTCGGCGCGCCCAAACCCCCCAAGCGGAAAAATTGCCCAAAAACGGGTGGGCTACAGCCTTGGGCGGAGGGGCTGGCCAACTTCGTCCGCCGGACTCGGAATGGGGCTAGACATTGCGAGCGGCCTCCGCGTACGAAAAATGGGCCGTGGGCACCGCCGCGCCCAAAAATAACCTACCGAAGGCCGGGGCAACAAGTTCGTCCAGCGGAAAAATGGCCAAAAAACGGGTGGGCTATAACCTTGGGGGGAGGGGCTGGCCAACTTCGTCTGCCGGACTCGGAATAGGACGAGACTTTCCGAGCGGCCTCTGCATGCCAAAAATAAGCCGCGGGCCCAGCCACGCCCTAAAATAACCACCCGAATGCCGGGGCGCCAAGTTCTTCCAGCGGAAAAATGGCCAAAAAACGAGTGGGCTATAGCCTTGGGGGGAGGGGCTGGCCAACTTCGTCCGCCGGACTCGGAATGGGGTGAGACTTTGCGAGCGGCCTCCGCATGCCAAAAATAGGCTGTGGGCACAGCCGCGCCCAAAAAAAACCTACCGAAGGCCGGGGCGCCAAGTTCGTCCAGCGGAAAAATGGCCAAAAAACGGGTGGGCTATAGCCTTGGGGGGAGGGGCTGGCCAACTTCGTCCGCCGGACTCGGAATGGGGCGAGAATTTGCGAGCGGCCTCCGCTTGCCAAAAATAGGCCGCGGGCACAGCAGCGCACAAAAATAACCCCCCGAAGGTCGGCGCGCCCAAACCCCCCAGCGGAAAAATGGCCAAAAAACGGGTGGGCTATAGCCTTGGGGGGAGGGGCTGGCCACCTTCGTCCGCCGGACTCGGAATGGGATGAGACTTTGCGAGTGGCCTCCCTGTGCCAACAATAGGCCAAGGGCACAGCCACGCCAAAAAAAAATCCCCCGAAGGTCGGCGCGCCCAAACCCCCCGGCGGAAAAATGGCAAAAAAACGGGTGGGCTATAGCCTTGGGGGGAGGGGCTGGCCAACTTCGTCCGCCGGACTCGGAATGGAACGAGACTTTGCGAGCGGCCTCTGCGTGCCAAAAATAGGCTGCGGGTACAGCCGCGCCCAAAAATAACCGCCCGAAGGCCGGGGCGCCAAGTTCGTCCAGCGGAAAAATGGCCAAAAAACGGGTGCGCTATAGCCTTGGGGGGAGGGGCTGGCCAACTTCGTCCGCCGGACTCGGAATGGGGTGAGAATTTGCGAGCGGCCTCTGCTTGCCAAAAATAGGCCGCGGGCACAGCAGCGCACAAAAATAACCCCCCGAAGGTCGGCGCGCCCAAACCCCCCAGCGGAAAAATGGCCAAAAAACGGGTGGGCTATAGCCTTGGGGGAAGGGGCTGGCCGACTTCGTCCGCCGGACTCGGAATGGGGCGAGACTTTGCGAGCGGCCTCCGCTTGCCAAAAATAGGCCGCGGGCACAGCCGCGCCCAAAAATAACCGCCCGAAGGCCGGGGCGGCAAGTTCGTCCAGCGGAAAAATGGCCAAAAAACGAGTGGGCTATAGCCTTGGGGGGAGGGGCTGGCCAACTTCGTCCGCCGGACTCGGAATGGGGCGAGACTTTGCGAGCGGCCTCCGCATGCCAAAAATAGGCTGTGGGCACAGCCGCGCCCAAAACTAACCTACCGAAGGCCGGGGCGCCAAGTTCGTCCAGCGGAAAAATGGCCAAAAAACGGGTGGGCTATAGCCTTGGGGGGAGGGGCTGGCCAACTTCGTCCGCCGGACTCGGAATGGGGCGAGAATTTGCGAGCGGCCTCCGCTTGCCAAAAATAGGCCGCGGGCACAGCAGCGCACAAAAATAACCCCCCGAAGGTCGGCGCGCCCAAACCCCCCAGCGGAAAAATGGCCAAAAAATGGGTGGGCTATAGCCTTGGGGGGAGGGGCTGGCCACCTTCGTCCACCGGACTCGGAATGGGATGAGACTTTGCGAGCGGCCTCCCTGTGCCAACAATAGGCCAAGGGCACAGCCACGCCAAAAAAAAATCCCCCGAAGGTCGGCGCGCCCAAACCCCCCGGCGGAAAAATGGCAAAAAAACGGGTGGGCTATAGCCTTGGGGGGAGGGGCTGGCCACCTTCGTCCGCCGGACTCGGAATGGGATGAGACTTTGCGAGCGGCCTCCGCTTGCCAAAAATAGGCCGCGGGCACAGCAGCGCACAAAAATAACCCCCCGAAGGTCGGCGCGCCCAAACCCCCCAGCGGAAAAATGGCCAAAAAACGGGTGGGCTATAGCCTTGGGGGAAGGGGCTGGCCGACTTCGTCCGCCGGACTCGGAATGGGGCGAGACTTTGCGAGCGGCCTCCGCTTGCCAAACATAGGCCGCGGGCACAGCCGCGCCCAAAAATAACCCCCGGAAGGTCGGCGCGCCCAAACCCCCCAGCGGAAAAATGGCCAAAAAACGGGTGGGCTATAGCCTTGGGGGAAGGGGCTGGCCAACTTCGTCTGCCGGACTCGTAATGGGACGAGACTTTCTGAGCGGCCTCTGCGTGCCAAAAATAGGCCGCGGGCACAGCCGCGCCCAAAAATAACCGCCCGAAGGCCGGGGCGGCAAGTTCGTCCAGCGGAAAAATGGCCAAAAAACGAGTGGGCTATAGCCTTGGGGGGAGGGGCTGGCCAACTTCGTCCGCCGGACTCGGAATGGGGCGAGACTTTGCGAGCGGCCTCCGCATGCCAAAAATAGGCTGTGGGCACAGCCGCGCCCAAAAATAACCTACCGAAGGCCGGGGCGCCAAGTTCGTCCAGCGGAAAAATGGCCAAAAAACGGGTGGGCTATAGCCTTGGGGGGAGGGGCTGGCCAACTTCGTCCGCCGGACTCGGAATGGGGCGAGAATTTGCGAGCGGCCTCCGCTTGCCAAAAATAGGCCGCGGGCACAGCAGCGCACAAAAATAACCCCCCGAAGGTCGGCGCGCCCAAACCCCCCAGCGGAAAAATGGCCAAAAAATGGGTGGGCTATAGCCTTGGGGGGAGGGGCTGGCCACCTTCGTCCACCGGACTCGGAATGGGATGAGACTTTGCGAGCGGCCTCCCTGTGCCAACAATAGGCCAAGGGCACAGCCACGCCAAAAAAAAATCCCCCGAAGGTCGGCGCGCCCAAACCCCCCGGCGGAAAAATGGCAAAAAAACGGGTGGGCTATAGCCTTGGGGGGAGGGGCTGGCCAACTTCGTCCGCCGGACTCGGAATGGAACGAGACTTTGCGAGCGGCCTCTGCGTGCCAAAAATAGGCTGCGGGTACAGCCGCGCCCAAAAATAACCGCCCGAAGGCCGGGGCGCCAAGTTCGTCCAGCGGAAAAATGGCCAAAAAACGGGTGCGCTATAGCCTTGGGGGGAGGGGCTGGCCAACTTCGTCCGCCGGACTCGGAATGGGGTGAGAATTTGCGAGCGGCCTCCGCTTGCCAAAAATAGGCCGCGGGCACAGCAGCGCACAAAAATAACCCCCCGAAGGTCGGCGCGCCCAAACCCCCCAGCGGAAAAATGGCCAAAAAACGGGTGGGCTATAGCCTTGGGGGAAGGGGCTGGCCGACTTCGTCCGCCGGACTCGGAATGGGGCGAGACTTTGCGAGCGGCCTCCGCTTGCCAAAAATAGGCCGCGGGCACAGCCGCGCCCAAAAATAACCCCCGGAAGGTCGGCGCGCCCAAACCCCCCAGCGGAAAAATGGCCAAAAAACGGGTGGGCTATAGCCTTGGGGGAAGGGGCTGGCCAACTTCGTCTGCCGGACTCGTAATGGGACGAGACTTTCTGAGCGGCCTCTGCGTGCCAAAAATAGGCCGCGGGCACAGCCGCGCCCAAAAATAACCGCCCGAAGGCCGGGGCGGCAAGTTCGTCCAGCGGAAAAATGGCCAAAAAACGGGTAGGCTATAGCCTTTGGGGGAGCGGCTGGCCGACTTCGTCCGCCGGACTCGGAATGGGGCGAGACTTTGCGAGCGGCCTCCGCTTGCCAAAAATAGGCCGTGGGCACAGCCGCGCCCAAAAATAAACCCCCGAAGGTCGGCGCGCCCAAACCCCCCAGCGGAAAAATGGCCAAAAAACGGGTGGGCTATAGCCTTGGGGGGAGGGGCTGGCCAACTACGTCCGCCGGACTCGGAATGGGGCGAGACTTTGCGAGCGGCCTACGCGTGCTAGAAATAGGCGGCGGGCACAGCCGCGCCCAAAAATAACTGCCCGAAGGCCGGGGTGCCAAGTTCGTCCACCGGAAAATTGGCCAAAAAACGGGTGGGCTATAGCCTTGGGGGGAGGGGCTGGCCAACTTCGTCCGCCGAACTCGGAATGGGGCAAGACTTTGCGAGCGGCCTCCGCGTGCCAAAAATAGGCCGCGGGCACAGCCGCGCCCAAAAATAACCGCCCGAAGGCCGGGGCGCCATGTTCGTCCAGCGGAAAAATGGCCAAAAAAGGGGTGGGCTATAGCCTTGGGGGGAGGGGCTGGCCAACTTCGTCCGCCGGACTCGGAATGGGGCGAGACATTGCGAGCGGCCTCCGCGTACGAAAAATGGGCCGTGTGCACCGCCGTGCCCAAAAATAACCTACCGAAGGCCGGGGCGCCAAGTTCGTCCATCGGAAAAATGGCCAAAAAACGGGTGGGCTATAGCCTTGGGGGGAGGGGCTGGCCGACTTCGTCCGCCGGACTCGGAATGGGGCGAGACTTTGCGAGCGGCCTCCGCTTGCCAAAAATAGGCCGCGGGCACAGCCGCGCCCAAAAATAACCCCCGGAAGGTCGGCGCGCCCAAACCCCCCAGCGGAAAAATGGCCAAAAAACGGGTGGGCTATAGCCTTGGGGGAAGGGGCTGGCCAACTTCGTCTGCCGGACTCGGAATTGGACGAGACTTTCCGAGCGGCCTCTGCGTGCCAAAAATAGGCCGCGGGCACAGCCGCGCCCAAAAATAACCGCCCGAAGGCCGGGGCGGCAAGTTCGTCCAGCGGAAAAATGGCCAAAAAACGGGTGGGCTATAGCCTTGGGGGGAGGGGCTGGCCTACTTCGTCCGCCGGTCTCGGAATGGGGCGAGATTTTGCGAGCGGCCTCCGCGTGCCAAAAATAGGCCGTGGGGTCAGCCGCACCCAAAAATAACCTACCGAAGGCCGGGGCGCCAATTTCGTCCTGCGGAAAAATGGCCAAAAAACGGGTGGGCTATATCCTTGGGGGGAGGGGCTGGCCAACTTCGTCCGCGGAACTCGGAATGGGGCGAGACTTTGCGAGCGGCCTCCGCATGCCAAAAATAGGCCGCGGGCACAGCCGTGCCCAAAAATAACCGCCCGAAGGCCGGGGCGCCAAGTTCGTCCAGCGGAAAAATGGCCAAAAAACGGGTGGGCTATAGCCTTGGGGGGAGGGGCTGGCCAACTTCGTCCGTCGGACTCGGAATGGGGCGAGACTTTGCGAGCGGCCTCCGCTTGCCAAAAATAGGCCGCGGGCACAGCTGCGCCCAAAAATAACCCCCGGAAGGTCGGCGCGCCCAAACCCCCCAGCGGAAAAATGGGCAAAAAACGGGTGGGCTATAGCCTTGGGGGGAGGGGCTGGCCAACTTCGTCCGCGGAGCTCGGAATGGGGCGAGACTTTACGAGCGGCCTCCGCATGCCAAAAATAGGCCGCGGGCACAGCCGTGCCCAAAAATAACCGCCCGAAGGCCGGGGCGCCAAGTTCGTCCAGCGGAAAAATGGCCAAAAAACGGGTGGGCTATAGCCTTGGGGGGAGGGGCTGGGCCACTTCGTCCGCCGGACTCGGAATGGGGCGACACTTTGCGAGCGGCCTCCGCGTGCCAAAAATAGGCCGCGGGTACAGCCGCACCCAAAAATAACCGCCCGAAGGCCGGGGCGGCAAGTTCGTCCAGCGGAAAAATGGCCAAAAAACGGGTGGGCTATAGCCTTGGGGGGAGGGGCTGGCCTACTTCGTCCGCCGGACTCGGAATGGGGCGAGATTTTGCGAGCGGCCTCCGCGTGCCAAAAATAGGCCGTGGGGTCAGCCGCGCCCAAAAATAACCTACCGAAGGCCGGGGCGCCAAGTTCGTCCAGCGGAAAAATGGCCAAAAAACGGGTGGGCTATAGCCTTGGGGGGAGGGGCTGGCCCACTTCGTCCGCCGGTCTCGGAATGGGGCGACACTTTGCGAGCGGCCTCCGCTTGCCAAAAATAGGCCGCAGGCACAGCCGCGCCCATAAATAACCACCGGAAGGTCGGCGCGCCCAAACCCGCCAGCGGAAAAATGGCCAAAAAACGGGTGGGCTATAGCATTGGGGGGAGGGCTGGCCAACTTCGTCTGCCGGACTCGGAATGGGACGAGACTTTCCTAGCGGCCTCTACGTGCCAAAAATAGGCCGCGGGCACAGCCGCGCCCAAAAATAACCGCCCGAAGGCCGGAGCGGCAAGTTCGTCCATCGGAAAAATGGCCAAAAAACGGGTGGGCTATAGCCTTGGGGGGAGGGGCTGGCCTACTTCGTCCGCCGGACTCGGAATGGGGCGAGATTTTGCGAGCGGCCTCCGCGTGCCAAAAATAGGCCGTGGGGTCAGCCGCACCCAAAAATAACCTACCGAAGGCCGGGGCGCCAAGTTCGTCCAGCGGAAAAATGGCCAAAAAACGGGTGGGCTATAGCCTTGGGGGAAGGGGCTGGCCAACTTCGTCTGCCGGACTCGGAATGGGACGAGACTTTCCGAGCGGCCTCAGCGTGCCAAAAATAGGCCGCGGGCACAGCCGCCTTAAAATAACCGCCAAGGCCGGGCGGCAAGTTCGTCCAGCGGAAAAATGGCCAAAAAACGGGTGGGCTATAGCCTTGGGGGAAGGGGCTGGCCAACTTCGTCTGCCGGACTCGGAATGGGACGAGACTTTCCGAGCGGCCTCAGCGTGCCAAAAATAGGCCGCGGGCACAGCCGCGCCCAAAAATAACCGCCCGAAGGCCAGGGCGGCAAGTTCGTCCAGCGGAAAAATGGCCAAAAAACGGGTGGGCTATAGCCTTGGGGGGAGGGGCTGGCCTACTTCGTCCGCCGGACTCGGAATGGGGCGAGATTTTGCGAGCGGCCTCCGCGTGCCAAAAATAGGCCGTGGGGTCAGCCGCACCCAAAAATAACCTACCGAAGGCCGGGGCGCCAAGTTCGTCCAGCGGAAAAATGGCCAAAAAACGGGTGGGCTATAGCCTTGGGGGGAGGGGCTGGCCCACTTCGTCCGCCGGACTCGGAATGGGGCGACACTTTGCGAGCGGCCTCCGCTTGCCAAAAATAGGCCGCAGGCACAGCCGCGCCCATAAATAACCACCGGAAGGTCGGCGCGCCCAAACCCGCCAGCGGAAAAATGGCCAAAAAACGGGTGGGCTATAGCATTGGGGGGAGGGCTGGCCAACTTCGTCTGCCGGACTCGGAATGGGACGAGACTTTCCTAGCGGCCTCTGCGTGCCAAAAATAGGCCGCGGGCACAGCCGCGCCCAAAAATAACCGCCCGAAGGCCGGAGCGGCAAGTTCGTCCAGCGGAAAAATGGCCAAAAAACGGGTGGGCTATAGCCTTGGGGGGAGGGGCTGGCCAACTTCGTCCGCCGGACTCGGAATGGGGCGAGATTTTGCGAGCGGCCTCCGCGTGCCAAAAATAGACCGTCGGCTCAGTCGCACCCAAAAATACCCTACCAAAGGCCGCGGCGCCAATTTCGTCCAGCGGAAAAATGGCCACAAAAAGGGGTGGGCTATAGCCTTGGGGGGTGGGGCTGGCCCACTTCGTCCGCCGGACTCGGAATGGCGCGAGACTTTGCGAGGGCCCTCCGTGTGCCAAAAATAGGCCGCGGACACAGCCGCGCCCAAAAATAACCGCCCGAAGGCCGGGGCGCCAAGTTCGTCCAGCGGAAAAATGCCACAAAAACGGGTGGGCTATAGCCTTTGGGGGTGGGGCTTTACCACTTCGTCCGCCGCACTCGGAATGGCGCGAGACTTTGTGAGGGGCCTCTGTGTGCCAAAAATAGGCCGCGGGCACAGCCGCGCCCAAAAATAACCGCCCGTAGGCCGGGGCGCCAAGTTCGTCCAGCGGAAAAAGGCCACAAAAACGGGTGGGCTATAGCCTTGGGAGGTGGGGCTGGCCAACTTCGTCCGCCGGACTCGGAATGGCGCGAGACTTTGCGAGGGCCCTCCGTGTGAAAAAAATAGGCTGCGGGGACAGCCGAGCCCAAAAATAAGTGCCCGAAGGCCGGGGCGCCAAGTTCGTCAAGCGGAAAAAGGCCACAAAAACGGGTGGGCTATAGCCTTGGGGGGTGGGGCTGGCCCACTTCGTCCGCCGCACTCGCAATGGCGCGAGACTTTGCGAGGGGCCTCCGTGTGCCAAAAATAGGCCACGGGCACAGCCGCGCCCAAAAATAACCACCCGAAGACCGGGGCGCCAAGTTCGTCCCGCGGAAAAAGGCCACAAAAACGGGTGGGCTATAGCCTTGTTGGGTGGGGCTGTCCCACTTCGTCCGCCGGACTCGGAATGGCGCGAAACTTTACGAGGGCCCTCCATGTACCAAAAATAGGCCGTGGGCACAGCCGCGCCCAAAAATAACTGCCCGAAGGCCGGGGCGCCAAGTTCGTCCAGCGGAAAAAGGCCACAAAAACGGGTGGGCTATAGCCTTGGGGGGTAGGGCTGGCCAACTTCGTCCGCCGGACTCGGAATGGAGCGAGACTTTGCGACGGCCCTCCGTGTGCCAAAAATAACAGCCCGAAGGCCGGGCCGCCAAGTTCGTCCAGCGGAAAAAGGCCACAAAAACGGGTGGGCTATAGCCTTGGGGGGTGGGGCTGGCCAACTTCGTCCACCGGACTCGGAATGGCGCGCCACTTTGCGAGGGCCCACCGTGTGAACAAAATAGGCCGCGGACACAGGCGAGCCCAAAAATAACTGCCCGAAGGCCGGGGCGCCAAGTTCGTCCAGCGGAAAATGGCCACAAAAACGGGTGGGCTATAGCCTTGGGGGTGGGGCTGGCGAACTTCGTCCGCCGGACTCGGAATGGCGTGAGACTTTGCGAGGGTCCGTGTGCCAAAAATAGGCCACAAGCACAGCCGCGCCCAACAATAACCGCCCGAAGGCCAGGGCGCCAAGTGCGTCTAGCGGAAAAAGGCCACAAAAACGGGTGGGCTATAGCCTTGGGGGGTGGGGCTGGCCAACTTCGTCCGCCGGACTCGGAATGGCGCGAGACTTTGCGAGCGTCCTCCGTGTGCCAAAAATAGGCCGCGGGAACAGCCGCGACCAACAATAACAGCCCGAAGGCCGGTGCGCCAAGTTCGTCCAGCGGAAAAAGGCCACAAAAACGGGTGGGCTATAGCCTTGGGGGGTGGGGCTGGCCATGTCCGTCCGCCGGACTCGGAATGGGGCAAGACTTTGCGAGCGGCCTCCGTGTGCCAAAAATATGCCGCGGGCACAGCCGCGCCCAAATATAACCGCCCAAAGGCCGGGGCGCCAAGTTCGTCCAGGGGGAAAAGCCCACAAAAACGGAAGGGCTATAGCCTTGGGGGGTGGGGCTGGCCAAGTTCGTCCGCCGGACTCGGAATGGGACAAGACTTTGCGAGCGGCCTCCGCGTGCCAAAAATAGGCCGCGGGCACAGCCGCGCTAAAAAATAACCACACGAAGGCCGGGGCGCCATGTTCGTCCAGGGGAAAAAGCCCACAAAAACGGGAGGGCTATAGCCTTGGGGGGTGGGGCTGGCCAAGTTCGTCCGCCGGACTCGGAATGGGACAAGACTTTGCGAGCGGCCTCCGTGTGCCAAAAATATGCCGTGGCCACAGCCGCGCCCAAAAATAACCGCCCAAAGGCCGGGGCGCCAAGTTCGTCCAGGGGAAAAAGCCCACAAAAACGGAAGGGCTATAGCCTTGGGGGGTGGGGCTGGCCAAGTTCGTCCACCGGACTCGGAATGGGACAAGACTTTGCGAGCGGCCTCCGTGTGCCAAAAACAGGCGGCGGGAACAGCCGCGCTGAAAACTAACTGCCCGAAGGCCGGGGCGCCAAGTTCCTCCAGCGGGAAAAGGCCACAAAAACAGGTGGGCTATAGCCTTGGGGGGTGGGGCTGGCCAAGTTCTTCCGCCGGACTCGGAATCGGAGGAAACTTTGCGAGCGGCCTTGGTGTGCCAAAAATAGGCCGCGGGCACAGCCGCGCCCAAAAATAACAGCCCGAAGGGCGGGGCGCCAAGTTCGTCTAGCGGAAACAGGCCACAAAAACGGGTGGGCTATAGCCTTGGGGGGTGGGGCTGGCTAAGTTCGTCCGCCGGACTAAGAATCGGATGAGACTTTGCGAGCGGCCTCCGTGTACCACAAATAGGCCGCGGGCACAGCTGCGCCCAAAAATAATGGCCCGAAGGCAGGGGCGCCAAGTTCGTCCAGCGGAAAAAGGCCACAAAAACGGGTGGGCTATAGCCTTGGGGGGTGGGACCGACCAAGTTCGTCCGCCGGACTCGGAATAGGATGAGACTTTGCGAGCGTCCTCCGTGTGCCAAAAATAGGCCGCGGGCACAGCCGCGACCAATAATAACAGCCCGAAGGCCGGTGCGCCAAGTTCGTCCAGCGGAAAAATGCCACAAAAACGGGTGGGCTATCGCCTTGGTGGGTGGGGCTGGCCAAGTTCGTCCGCCGGACTCGGAATCGCATGAGACTTTGCGAACGGCTTCCGTGTGCCACAAATAAGTCTCGGGCACAGCCGTGCCCAAAAATAACCCCCCGAAGGCTGGGGCGCCATGTTCGTCCAGCGGAAAAAGGCCACAAAATCGGGTGGGCTATAGCCTTGGGGGTTGGGGCTGGCCAAGTCCATCCGCCGGACTCGGAATTCCGCGAGACTTTGCGAGCGGCCTCCGTGTGCCAAAAATAGGCTGCAGGCACAGCTGGGCCCAAAAATAACAGCCCGAAGGCCGGGGCGCCAAGTTTGTCATGCGGAAAAAGGCCACAAAAACGGGTGGGCTATACCCTTGGGGGGTGGGGCTTGCCAAGTTCGTCCGCCGGACTCGGAATGGGACGACACTTTGTGAGTGGCTTCCATGTGCCGAAAATTGGCCACGGGCACAGTCGCGCCAAAAAATTACAGCCCGAAGGCCGGGGTGCCAAGTTCGTCCAGCGGAAAAAGGCCACAAAAACGGGTGGGCTATAGCCTCGGGGGGTGGGGCTGCCCAAGTTCGTCCGCCGGACTCAGAATGGGGCGAGACTTTGCGAGCGGCCTCTGTGTGTCAAAAATAGGCCACGGGCACAGCCGAGACCAAAAATAGCCACCCGAACTCCGGGGTGCCAAGTTCGTCCAGCGGAAAAAGGCCACAAAAACGGGTGGGCTACAGCCTTGGGAGGTGGTGCTGGCCAAGTTTGTCCACCGGACTCGGAACGGGACGAGACTTTGCGAGCAGCCTCCCTGTACCAAAAATAGGCTGCAGGCACAGCCGCACCCAAAAATAACCACCCGAAGGCCGGGTCGCCAAGTTCGTCCAGCGGAAAAAGGCCACAAAAACGGGTGGGCTATAGCCTTGGGGAGTGGGGCTGCCCAAGTCCCTCCGCCGGACTCGGAATGGGGCGAGACTTTGCGAGCGGCCTCTGTGTGCCAAAAATAGGCCGCGGGCACAATCGCGCCATAAACTAACGCACCGAAGGCCGGGGCGCCAAGTTCGTCCCGCGGAAAAAGGCACAAAAACGGGTGGGCCATAGCCTTGGGGGGTGGGGCTGGCCAAGTTCGTCCGCCGGACTCGGATTGGGGCGAGACTTTACGAGCGGCCTCCGTGAGCCAAAAATAGACGGCGGGCACAGCTGCACCCAAAAATAACCGCCCGAAGGCCGGTGCGCCAAGTTCGTCCAGCGGAAAAAGGCCACAAAAACGGGTGGGCTATAGCCTTGGGGGGTGGGGCTGGCCAAGTTCGTCCGCCTGACTCGGAATGGGGCGACACTTTGCGAGCAGCCTCTGTGTGCCAAAAATAGGCCGCGGGCACAATCGCGCCATAAACTAACGCACCGAAGGCCGGGGCGCCAAGTTCGTCCCGCGGAAAAAGGCACAAAAACGGGTGGGCCATAGCCTTGGGGGGTGGGGCTGGCCAAGTTCGTCCGCCGGACTCGGAATGGGACGAGACTCTACGAGCGGCCTCCATGTGCCAAAAATATGCCGTGGGCACAGCCGCGTCCAAAAATAACCACCCGAAGGCCAGGGCGCCAAGTTCGTCCAGCGGAAAAAGGCCACAAAAACGGGTGGGCTATAGCCTTGGGGGGTGGGGCTGGCCAAGTTCGTCCGTCGGACTCGGAATGGGATAAAACTTTGCGAGCAGCTTCCGTGTGTCAAAAATAGGCCGCGGCCACAGCCGCGCCCAAAAATAACGGCCCGAAGGCCGGGCGCCAAATTGTCCAGCAGAAAAAGGCCACAAAAACGGGTGGGCTATAGCCTTGGGGGGTGGGGCTGGCCAAGTTCCACCGCTGGACTCGGAATGGGACAAAACTTTGCGAGCGGCCTCCGTGTGCCAAAAATAGGCCGCGGGCACAGCCGTACCCAAAAATAACCACCCGAAGGACGGGGCACCAAGTTCGTCCAGCGGAAAAAGGCCACAAAAAAGGGGGGGCCATGGCCTTGGGGGGTGGGGCTGGCCAACTTCGTCCGCCGGACTCGGAATGGGGCGAGACTTTGCGAACGGCTTCCGTGTGCCAAACATAGGCCACCGGCACAGCCGCGCCAAAAAATAACCGCCGAAGGCCGGGGCGCCAAGTTCGTCCAGCGGAAAAAGGCCACAAAAACGGGTGGGCTATAGCCTTGGGGGGTGGGGCTGGCCAAGTTCGTCCGCTGGACTCGGAATGGGATGAAACTTTGCGAGCAGCCTCCATGTGCCAAAAATAGGCCGCGGGCACAACCGTACCCAAAAATAACCACCCGAAGGCCGGGGTGCCAAGTTCGTCCAGAGGAAAAAAGCCACAAAAACGGGTGGGCTATAGCCTTGGGGGGTGGGGCTGGCCAAGTTTGTCCGCCGGACTCGGAATGGGACGAGACTTTGCGAGCGGCCTACATGTGCCAAAAATAGGCCGTGGGCACAGCCGCGTCCAAAAATAACCACCCGAAGGCCAGGGCGCCAAGTTCGTCCAGCGGAAAAAGGCCAGAAAAACGGGTGGGCTATAGCCTTGGGGGGTGGGGCTGGCCAAGTTCGTCCGTCGGACTCGGAATGGGATAAAACTTTTTGAGCAGCCTCCGTGTGCCAAAAATAGGCCGCGGCCACAGCCGCGCCCAAAAATAACGGCCCGAAGGCGGGGGCGCCAACATTGTCCAGCAGAAAAAGGCCACAAAAACGGGTGGGCTATAGCCTTGGGGGGTGGGGCTGGCCATGTTCGTCCGCCGGACTCGGAATGGGGCGAGACTTTTGGAATGGCCTCCGTGTGCCAAAAATAGGCCACGGGCACAGCCGCGTCCAAAAATAACCGCCCGAAGTCCGAGACGCCAGGTTCGTCCAGCGGAAAAAGGGCCACAAAAACGGGTGGGCTATAGCCTTGGTGGGTAGGGCCGGCCAAGTTCGTCCGCCGGACTCGGAACGGGGCGAGACTTTGGAAGCGGCGTCCGTGTGCCCAAAAATATGCCGTGGGCACAGCCGCGCCAAAAAAAAACCGCTGAAGGCCGGGGCGCCAAGTTCGTCCAGCGGAAAAAGGCCACAAAAACGGTCGGGCTATAGCCTTGGGGGGTGGGGCTTGCCAAGTTCGTTCCCCGGACACGGAATGGGGCGACACTTTGCGAGCGGCCTTCGTGTGCCATAAATAGGCCGCGGGCACAGCCGCGCCCAAAAATAAACGGTCGAAGGCCGGGTCGCAAAGTTGGTCCAGCGGAAAAAGGCCGCAAAAACGGGTGGGCTATAGCCTTGGGGGGTGGGGCAGGTCAAGTTCGTCCGCCGGACTCGGAATGGGGCGAGACTTTACGAGCGGCCTCCGTGTGCAAACAATATGCCACCGGTACAGCCGTACCCAAAAATAACCGCCCGAAGGCCGGGGCGCCAAGTTCGTCCAGCGGAAAAAAGCCACAAAAACGGGTGGGCTATAGCCTTGGGGGGTGGGGCTGGCCAAGTTCGTCCGTCGGACTCGGAATGGGACGAGACTCTACGAGCGGCCTCCATGTGCCAAAAATAGGCCGTGGGCACAGCCGCGTCCAAAAATAACCACCCGAAGGCCAGGGCGCCAAGTTCGTCCAGCGGAAAAAGGCCACAAAAACGGGTGGGCTATAGCCTTGGGGGGTGGGGCTGGCCAAGTTCGTCCGTCGGACTCGGAATGGGACGAGACTCTACGAGCGGCCTCCGTGTGTCAAAAATAGGCCGCGGCCACAGCCGCGCCCAAAAATAACGGCCCGAAGGCCGGGCGCCAAATTGTCCAGCAGAAAAAGGCCACAAAAACGGGTGGGCTATAGCCTTGGGGGGTGGGGCTGGCCAAGTTCCACCGCTGGACTCGGAATGGGACGAGACTTTGCGAGCGGCCTCCGTGTGCCAAAAATAGGCCGCGGGCACAGCCGTACCCAAAAATAACCACCCGAAGGACGGGGCACCAAGTTCGTCCAGCGGAAAAAGGCCACAAAAAAGGGGGGGCCATGGCCTTGGGGGGTGGGGCTGGCCAACTTCGTCCGCCGGACTCGGAATGGGGCGAGACATTGCGAGCGGCTTCCGTGTGCCAAACATAGGCCACCGGCACAGACGTACCAAAAAATAACCACCCGAAGACCGGGGCGCCAAGTTCGTCCAGCGGAAAGGGGCCACAAAAACGGGTGGGCTATAGGCTTGGGCGGTGGGGCTGGCCAAGTTCGTCCGCTGGGTTCGGAACGGGGCGAGACTTTGGAAGCGGCGTCCATGTGCCCAAAAATAGGCCGTGGGCACAGCCGCGCCAAAAAATAACCGCCCGAAGGCCGGGGCGCCAAGTTCGTCCAGCGGAAAAAGGCCACAAAAACGGGTGGGCTATAGCCTTGGGGGGTGGGGCTGGCCAAGTTCGTCCGCCGGACTCGGAATGGGGCGAGACTCTACGAGCGGCATCCATGTGCCAAAAATAGGCCGTGGGCACAGCCGCGTCCAAAAATAACCACCCGAAGGCCAGGGCGCCAAGTTCGTCCAGCGGAAAAAGGCCACAAAAACGGGTGGGCTATAGCCTTGGGGGGTGGGGCTGGCCAAGTTCGTCCGTCGGACTCGGAATGGGATAAAACTTTGCGAGCAGCTTCCGCGTGTCAAAAATAGGCGCTGACCACAGCCGCGCCAAAAATAACGGCACGAAGGCCGGGCGCCAAATTGTCAAGCAGAAAAAGGCCACAAAAACGGGTGGGCTATCGCCTGGGGGGGTGGGGCTGGCCAACTTCCACCGCAGGACACGGAATGGGGCGAGACTTTGCGAGCGGCATCCGTGTGCCAAACATAGGCCGCCAGCACAGCCGCACCCAAAAATTACCACCCGAAGTCCGGGGGCACCAAGTTCGTCCAGCGGAAAAAGGCCACAAAAAAGGGGGGGCCATGGCCTTGGGGGGTGGGGCTGGCCAACTTCGTCCGCCGGACTCGGAATGGGGCGAGACTTTGCGAGCGGCTTCCGTGTGCCAAACATAGGCCACCAGCACAGCCGTACCAAAAAATAACCACCCGAAGACCGGGGCGCCAAGTTCGTCCAGCGGAAAGGGGCCACAAAAACGGGTGGGCTATAGCCTTGGGCGGTGGGGCTGGCCAAGTTCGTCCGCTGGGTTCGGAACGGGGCGAGACTTTGGAAGCGGCGTCCATGTGCCCAAAAATAGGCCGTGGGCACAGCCGCGCCAAAAAATAACCGCCGAAGGCCGGGGCGCCAAGTTCGTCCAGCGGAAAAAGGCCACAAAAACGGGTGGGCTATAGCCTTGGGGGGTGGGGCTGGCCAAGTTCGTCCGCTGGACTCGGAATGGGATGAAACTTTGCGAGCAGCCTCCGTGTGCCAAAAATAGGCCGCGGGCACAACCGTACCCAAAAATAACCACCCGAAGGCCGGGGTGCCAAGTTCGTCCAGAGGAAAAAAGCCACAAAAACGGGTGGGCTATAGCCTTGGGGGGTGGGGCTGGCCAAGTTTGTCCGCCGGACTCGGAATGGGACGAGACTTTGCGAGCGGCCTGCATGTGCCAAAAATAGGCCGTGGGCACAGCCGCGTCCAAAAATAACCACCCGAAGGCCAGGGCGCCAAGTTCGTCCAGCGGAAAAAGGCCACAAAAACGGGTGGGCTATAGCCTTGGGGGGTGGGGCTGGCCAAGTTCGTCCGTCGGACTCGGAATGGGATAAAACTTTTTGAGCAGCCTCCGTGTGCCAAAAATAGGCCGCGGCCACAGCCGCGCCCAAAAATAACGGCCCGAAGGCGGGGGCGCCAACATTGTCCAGCAGAAAAAGGCCACAAAAACGGGTGGGCTATAGCCTTGGGGGGTGGGGCTGGCCATGTTCGTCCGCCGGACTCGGAATGGGGCGAGACTTTTGGAACGGCCTCCGTATGCTAAAAATAGGCCACGGGCACAGCCGCATCCAAAAATAACCGCCCGAAGTCCGAGACGCCAGGTTCGTCCAGCGGAAAAAGGCCACAAAAACGGGTGGGCTATAGCCTTGGGGGGTGGGGCTTGCCAACTTCGTCCGCCGGACTCGGAATGGGGCGAGACTTTGGGAGCGGTCTCCGTGTGTCAAAAATAGTCCTCGGCCACAGCCGTGCCCAAAAATAACCGCCCCAAGGCCGGGGCACCAAGTTCGTCCAGCTGAAAAAGGCCACAAAAACGGGTGGGCTATAGCCTTGGGGGGTGGGGCTGGCCATGTTCGTCCGCCGGACTCGGAATGGGGTGAGCCTTTGCGAGCGGCCTCCGTTTGCTAAAAACAGGCCACGGGCACAGCCGCGCCCAAAAATAACTGCCCGAAGGCCGGGGCGCCAATTTCGTCCAGCGGAAAAAGGCCACAAAAACGGGTGGGCTATAGCCTCGGTGGGTAGGGCCGGCCAAGTTCGTCCGCCAGACTTGGAATGGGGTGAGACTTTGCGAGCGGCCTCCGTGTGCTAAAAATAGGCCGCGGGCACAGCCGCACCCAAAAATCACCGCCCGAAGACCGGGTTGCCAAGTTCGTCCAGCGGAAAAGGGCCACAAAAACGGGTGGGCTAGACCCTTGGGGTGGGGATGGCCAAGTTCGTCCCCCGGACACGGAAGGGGATGAGACTTTGCAAGCGGCCTCCGTGAGCCAAAAATAGGCCGCGGGCACAGCCATGCCAAAAATAACCACCCGAAGGCGGTCGCCAAGTTCGTCCAGCGGAAAAAGGCCACAAAAACGGGTGGGCTATAGCCTTGGTGGGTAGGGCCGGCCAAGTTCGTCCGCCGGACTCGGAATGGGGTGAGACTTTGTGAGCGGCCTCCGTTTGCGAAAAATAGGCCACGGGCACAGCCGCGCCCAAAAATAACCGCCCGAAGGCCGGGGCGCCAAGTTCGTCCAGCGGAAAAAGGCCACAAAAATGGGTGGGCTATAGCCTTGGGGGGTGGGGCTTGCCAAGTTCGTCCGCCGGACTCAGAATGGGACATGACTTTGCGAGCGGCCTCCGTGTGCCAAAAATAGGCTGCGGGCACAGCCGCCCCCAAAAATAAGGGCCCGAAGGCCGTGGCGCCAAGTTCGTCCAGCGGAAAAAGGCCACAAAAACGGGTGGGCTATAGCCCTGGGGGGTGGGGCTGGCCAAGTTCGTCCGCCGAACTCGGAATGGGGCGAGACTTTGGGAGCGGCCTCCGTGTGCCAAAAATAGGTCGTGGGCCCAGCCGCGTCCAAAAAATAACGGCCGAAGGCCGGGGCGCCAAGTTCGTCCAGCGGAAAAAGGCCAAAAAAACGGGTGGGCTATAGCCTTGGGGGGTGGGGCTTGCCAAGTTCGTCCGCCGGACTCGGAATGGGGTGAGACTTTGCGAGCGGCCTCCGTGTGCCAAAAATAGGCCGAAGGCACAGCCTCAATAAAAAAAAACCGCCCGAAGGCCGGGGCGCCAAGTTCGTCCAGAGGAAAAAAGCCACAAAAACGGGTGGGCTATAGCCTCGATGGGTAGGGCCGGCCAAGTTCGTCCGCCAGACTCGGAATGGGGTGAGACTTTGCGAACGGCCTCCGTGTGCCAAAAATAGGCCGCGGGCACAGCCGCACCAAAAATAACCGCCCGAAGGCCGGGTTGCCAAGTTCGTCCAGCGGAAAAGGGCCACAAAAACGGGTGGGCTATACCCTTGGGGGGTGGGGCTGGCCAAGTTCGTCCCCCGGACACGGAAGGGGATTAGACTTTGCAAGCGGCCTCCGTGAGCCAAAAATAGGCCGCGGGCACAGCCATGCCAAAAATAACCACCCGAAGGCGGTCGCCAAGTTCGTCCAGCAGAAAAAGGCCACAAAAACGGGTGGGCTATAGCCTTGGTGGGTAGGGCCGGCCAAGTTCGTCCGCCGGACTCGGAATGGGGTGAGACTTTGCGAGCGGCCTCCGTTTGCCAAAAATAGGCCACGGGCACAGCCGCGCCCAAAAATAACCGCCCGAAGGCCGGGGCGCCAAGTTCGTCCAGCGTAAAAAGGCCTCAAAAATGGGTGGGCTATAGCCTTGGGGGGTGGGGCTGGCCAAGTTCGTCCGCCGGACTCGGAATGGGGCAAGACTTTGCGAGCGGCCTCCGTGTGCCAAAAAGAGGCTGCGGGCACAGCCGCCCCCAAAAATAAGGGCCCGAAGGCCGTGGCGCCAAGTTCGTCCAGCGGAAAAAGGCCACAAAAACGGGTGGGCTATAGCCCTGGGGGGTGGGGCTGGCCAAGTTCGTCCGCCGAACTCGGAATGGGGCGAGACTTTGGGAGTGGCCTCCGTGTGCCAAAAATAGGTAGTGGGCACAGCCGCGCCAAAAAATAACCGCCGAAGGCCGGGGCGCCAAGTTCGTCCAGCGGAAAAAGGCCACAAAAACGGGTGGGCTATAGCCTTGGGGGGTGGGGCTGGCCAAGTTCGTCCGCCGGACTCGGAATGGGACGAGACTCTACGAGCGGCATCCATGTGCCAAAAATAGGCCGTGGGCACAGCCGCGTCCAAAAATAACCACCCGAAGGCCAGGGCGCCAAGTTCGTCCAGCGGAAAAAGGCCACAAAAACGGGTGGGCTATAGCCTTGGGGGGTGGGGCTGGCCAAGTTCGTCCGTCGGACTCGGAATGGGATAAAACTTTGCGAGCAGCTTCCGTGTGTCAAAAATAGGCCGCGGCCACAGCCGCGCCCAAAAATAACGGCCCGAAGGCCGGGCGCCAAATTGTCCAGCAGAAAAAGGCCACAAAAACGGGTGGGCTATAGCCTTGGGGGGTGGGGCTGGCCAAGTTCCACCGCTGGACTCGGAATGGGACGAGACTTTGCGAGCGGCCTCCGTGTGCCAAAAATAGGCCGCGGGCACAGCCGTACCCAAAAATAACCACCCGAAGGACGGGGCACCAAGTTCGTCCAGCGGAAAAAGGCCACAAACAAGGGGGGGCCATGGCCTTGGGGGGTGGGGCTGGCCAACTTCGTCCGCCGGACTCGGAATGGGGCGAGACTTTGCGAGCGGCTTCCGTGTGCCAAACATAGGCCACCGGCACAGCCGTACCAAAAAATAACCACCCGAAGACCGGGGCGCCAAGTTCGTCCAGCGGAAAGGGGCCACAAAAACGGGTGGGCTATAGGCTTGGGCGGTGGGGCTGGCCAAGTTCGTCCGCCGGGTTCGGAACGGGGCGAGACTTTGGAAGCGGCGTCCATGTGCCCAAAAATAGGCCGTGGGCACAGCCGCGCCAAAAAATAACCGCCGAAGGCCGGGGCGCCAAGTTCGTCCAGCGGAAAAAGGCCACAAAAACGGGCGGGCTATAGCCTTGGGGGGTGGGGCTGGCCAAGTTCGTCCGCTGGACTCGGAATGGGATGAAACTTTGCGAGCAGCCTCCGTGTGCCAAAAATAGGCCGCGGGCACAACCGTACCCAAAAATAACCACCCGAAGGCCGGGGTGCCAAGTTCGTCCAGAGGAAAAAAGCCACAAAAACGGGTGGGCTATAGCCTTGGGGGGTGGGGCTGGCCAAGTTTGTCCGCCGGACTCGGAATGGGACGAGACTTTGCGAGCGGCCTGCATGTGCCAAAAATAGGCCGTGGGCACAGCCGCGTCCAAAAATAACCACCCGAAGGCCAGGGCGCCAAGTTCGTCCAGCGGAAAAAGGCCACAAAAACGGGTGGGCTATAGCCTTGGGGGGTGGGGCTGGCCAAGTTCGTCCGTCGGACTCGGAATGGGATAAAACTTTTTGAGCAGCCTCCGTGTGCCAAAAATAGGCCGCGGCCACAGCCGCGCCCAAAAATAACGGCCCGAAGGCGGGGGCGCCAACATTGTCCAGCAGAAAAAGGCCACAAAAACGGGTGGGCTATAGCCTTGGGGGGTGGGGCTGGCCATGTTCGTCCGCCGGACTCGGAATGGGGCGAGACTTTTGGAACGGCCTCCGTATGCCAAAAATAGGCCACGGGCACAGCCGCATCCAAAAATAACCGCCCGAAGTCCGAGACGCCAGGTTCGTCCAGCGGAAAAAGGCCACAAAAACGGGTGGGCTATAGCCTTGGGGGGTGGGGCTTGCCAACTTCGTCCGCCGGACTCGGAATGGGGCGAGACTTTGGGAGCGGTCTCCATGTGTCAAAAATAGTCCTCGGCCACAGCCGTGCCCAAAAATAACCGCCCCAAGGCCGGGGCACCAAGTTCGTCCAGCTGAAAAAGGCCACAAAAACGGGTGGGCTATAGCCTTGGGGGGTGGGGCTGGCCATGTTCGTCCGCCGGACTCGGAATGGGGTGAGCCTTTGCGAGCGGCCTCCGTTTGCTAAAAACAGGCCACGGGCACAGCCGCGCCCAAAAATAACTGCCCGAAGGCCGGGGCGCCAAGTTCGTCCAGCGGAAAAAGGCCACAAAAACGGGTGGGCTATAGCCTCGGTGGGTAGGGCCGGCCAAGTTCGTCCGCCAGACTCGGAATGGGGTGAGACTTTGCGAGCGGCCTCCGTGTGCTAAAAATAGGCCGCGGGCACAGCCGCACCCAAAAATCACTGCCCGAAGACCGGGTTGCCAAGTTCGTCCAGCGGAAAAGGGCCACAAAAACGGGTGGGCTAGACCCTTGGGGTGGGGATGGCCAAGTTCGTCCCCCGGACACGGAAGGGGATGAGACTTTGCAAGCGGCCTCCGTGAGCCAAAAATAGGCCGCGGGCACAGCCATGCCAAAAATAACCACCCGAAGGCGGTCGCCAAGTTCGTCCAGCGGAAAAAGGCCACAAAAACGGGTGGGCTATAGCCTTGTGGGTTGGGAGGGCCAAGTTCGTCCGCCGGACTCGGAATGGGGTGAGACTTTGTGAGCGGCCTCCGTTTGCGAAAAATAGGCCACGGGCACAGCCGCGCCCAAAAATAACCGCCCGAAGGCCGGGGCGCCAAGTTCGTCCAGCGGAAAAAGGCCACAAAAATGGGTGGGCTATAGCCTTGGGGGGTGGGGCTTGCCAAGTTCGTCCGCCGGACTCAGAATGGGACATGACTTTGCGAGCGGCCTCCGTGTGCCAAAAATAGGCTGCGGGCATAGCCGCCCCCAAAAATAAGGGCCCGAAGGCCGTGGCGCCAAGTTCGTCCAGCGGAAAAAGGCCACAAAAACGGGTGGGCTATAGCCCTGGGGGGTGGGGCTGGCCAAGTTCGTCCGCCGAACTCGGAATGGGGCGAGACTTTGGGAGCGGCCTACGTGTGCCAAAAATAGGTCGCGGGCCCAGCCGCGTCCGAAAAATAACGGCCGAAGGCCGGGGCGCCAAGTTCGTCCAGCGGAAAAAGGCCAAAAAAACGGGTGGGCTATAGCCTTGGGGGGTGGGGCTTGCCAAGTTCGTCCGCCGGACTCGGAATGGGGTGAGACTTTGCGAGCGGCCTCCGTGTGCCAAAAATAGGCCGAAGGCACAGCCTCAATAAAAAAAAACCGCCCGAAGGCCGGGGCGCCAAGTTCGTCCAGAGGAAAAAAGCCACAAAAACGGGTGGGCTATAGCCTCGATGGGTAGGGCCGGCCAAGTTCGTCCGCCAGACTCGGAATGGGGTGAGACTTTGCGAACGGCCTCCGTGTGCCAAAAATAGGCCGCGGGCACAGCCGCACCAAAAATAACCGCCCGAAGGCCGGGTTGCCAAGTTCGTCCAGCGGAAAAGGGCCACAAAAACGGGTGGGCTATACCCTTGGGGGGTGGGGCTGGCCAAGTTCGTCCCCCGGACACGGAAGGGGATTAGACTTTGCAAGCGGCCTCCGTGAGCCAAAAATAGGCCGCGGGCACAGCCTAGCCCAAAATTACCACCCGAAGGCGGTCGCCAAGTTCGTCCAGCAGAAAAAGGCCACAGGAAGGGGTGGGCTATAGCCTAGGGGGGTAGGGCCGGCGAAGTTCGTCCGCCGGACTCGGACTGGGGTGAGACTTTGCGAGCGGCCTCCGTTTGCCAAAAATAGGCCACGGGCACAGCCGCGCCCAAAAATAACCGCCCGAAGGCCGGGGCGCCAAGTTCGTCCAGCGTAAAAAGGCCTCAAAAATGGGTGGGCTATAGCCTTGGGGGGTGGGGCTGGCCAAGTTCGTCCGCCGGACTCGGAATGGGGCAAGACTTTGCGAGCGGCCTCCGTGTGCCAAAAAGAGGCTGCGGGCACAGCCGCCCCCAAAAATATGGGCCCGAAGGCCGTGGCGCCAAGTTCGTCCAGCGGAAAAAGGCCACAAAAACGGGTGGGCTATAGCCCTGGGGGGTGGGGCTGGCCAAGTTCGTCCGCCGAACTCGGAATGGGGCGAGACTTTGGGAGCGGCCTCCGTGTGCCAAAAATAGGTAGTGGGCTCAGCCGCGTCCAAAAAATAACCGCCGAAGGCCGGGGCGCCAAGTTCGTCCAGCGGAAAAAGGCCACAAAAACGGGTGGGCTATAGCCTTGTGGGGTGGGGCTTGCCAAGTTCGTTCGCCGAACACGGAATGGGGCAAGACTTTGCGAGCGGCCTCCGTGGGCCAAAAATAGGCTGCGGGCACAGCCGTACCCCAAAACAATGGCCCGAAGGCCGGGGCGCCAAGTTCGTCCAGCGAAAGAAGGCCACAAAAATGGGTGGGCTATAGCCTTGGGGGGTGGGGCTGGCCAAGTTCGTCCCCCGGACACAGAATGGGATGAGACTTTGCAAGCGGCCTCCGTGTGCCAAAAATAGGCCGCGGGCACAGCTATGCCAAAAATAACCACCCGAAGGCGGGCGCCAAGTTCGTCCAGTGGAAAACGGCCACAAAAACGGGTGGGCTACAGCCTTGGTGGGTAGGGCTGGCCAAGTTCGTCCGCCGGACTCGGAATGGGGCGAGACTTTGCGAGCGGCCTCCGTTTACCAAATATAACCCGCCCGAGGACCGTGGCGCCAAGTTCGTCCAGCGGAAAAAGGCCACAAAAACGGGTGAGCTATAACATTGGGGTGTGGGGCTGGCCTAGTTCGTCCGCTGGACTCGGAATGGGGTGAGACTTTGTTAGCATCCTCCGTGTGCCAAAAATAGGCCACGGGCACAGCCGTACCCAAAAATAACCACCCGAAGGCCGGGAGCTAAGTTCGTTCAGCGAAAAAGGCCACAAAAATGGGTTCGCTATAGCCTTGGGGGTGGGGCTGCCCAAGTTCGTCCGCCGGACTCGGAATGGGGTGAGACTTTGCGGCGGCCTCCGTGTGCTGCAAAAATAGGCCGCGGGCACAGCCGCACCCAAAAATAACCGCCCGAAGGCCGGGTTGCCAAGTTCGTCCAGCGGAAAAAGGCCACAAAAACGGGTGGGCTATACCCTTGGGGTGTTGGGCCGGCCAAGTTCATCCGCCGGACTTGGAATGGGGTGACACTTTGCGAACGGCCACCGTGTGCCAAAAATAGGCCACAGGCACAGCCGTGCCAAAAAATAACTGCCTGAAGGCCAGGGTGCCAAGTTCGTCCAACGGAAAAAGGCTACAAAAACGGGTGGGCTATAGCCTTGGTGGGTGGGGCTGGCCAAGTTCGTCCGCCGGACTCGGAATGGGGCGAGACTTTGCGAACGGCCTCCGTGTGCCAAAAATAGGCCGCGGGCACAGCTATGCCAAAAATAACCACCCGAAGGCGGGCGCCAAGTTCGTCCAGCGGAAAACGGCCACAAAAACGGGTGGGCTACAGCCTTGGTGGGTAGGGCTGGCCAAGTTCGTCCGCCGGACTCGGAATGGGGCGAGACTTTACAAGCGGCCTCCGTGTGCCAAAAAGAGGCTGCGGGCACAGCCGCCCCCAAAAATAAGGGCCCGAAGGCCGTGGCGCCAAGTTCGTCCAGCGGAAAAAGGCCACAAAAACGGGTGGGCTATAGCCCTGGGGGGTGGGGCTGGCCAAGTTCGTCCGCTGGACTCGGAATGGGATGAAACTTTGCGAGCAGCCTCCGTGTGCCAAAAATAGGCCGCGGACACAGCCGCGCCAAAAAATAACCGCCGAAGGACGGGGCGCCAAGTTCGTCCAGCGGAAAAAGGCCACAAAAACGGGTGGGCTATAGCCTTGGGGGGTGGGGCTGGCCAAGTTCGTCCGCTGGACTCGGAATGGGATGAAACTTTGCGAGCAGCCTCCGTGTGCCAAAAATAGGCCGCGGGCACAACCGTACCCAAAAATAACCACCCGAAGGCCGGGGTGCCAAGTTCGTCCAGAGGAAAAAAGCCACAAAAACGGGTGGGCTATAGCCTTGGGGGGTGGGGCTGGCCAAGTTTGTCCGCCGGACTCGGAATGGGACGAGACTTTGCGAGCGGCCTCCATATGCCAAAAATAGGCCCAGGGCACAGCCGTGTCCAAAATAACCACCCGAAGGCCAGGCGCCAAGTTCGTCCAGCGGAAAAAGGCCACAAAAACGGGTGGGCTATAGCGTTGGGGGGTGGGGCTGGCCATGTTCGTCCGGCGGACTCGGAATGGGATAAAACTTTTTGAGCAGCCTCCGTGTGCCAACACTAGGCCGCGGCCACAGCCGCGCCCAACAATAACGGCCCGACGGCGGGGGCGCCAACATTGTCCAGCAGAAAAAGGCCACAAAAACGGGTGGGCTATAGCCTTGGGGGGTGGGGCTGGCCATGTTCGTCCGCCGGACTCGGAATGGGGCGAGACTTTTGGAACGGCCTCCGTATGCCAAAAATAGGCCACGGGCACAGCCGCATCCAAAAATAACCGCCCCAAGTCCGAGACGCCAGGGTCGGCCGGCGGAAAAGGGCCACAAAACGGGTGGGCTATAGCCTTGGGGGGTGGGGCTTGCCAACTTCGTCCGCCGGACTCGGAATGGGGCGAGACTTTGGGAGCGGTCTCCGTGTGTCAAAAATAGTCCTCGGCCACAGCCGTGCCCAAAAATAACCGCCCCAAGGCCGGGGCACCAAGTTCGTCCAGCTGAAAAAGGCCACAAAAACGGGTGGGCTATAGCCTTGGGGGGTGGGGCTGGCCATGTTCGTCCGCCGGACTCGGAATGGGGTGAGCCTTTGCGAGCGGCCTCCGTTTGCTAAAAACAGGCCACGGGCACAGCCGCGCCCAAAAATAACTGCCCGAAGGCCGGGGCGCCAAGTTCGTCCAGCGGAAAAAGGCCACAAAAACGGGTGGGCTATAGCCTCGGTGGGTAGGGCCGACCAAGTTCGTCCGCCAGACTCGGATTGGGGTGAGACTTTGCGAGCGGCCTCCGTGTGCTAAAAATAGGCCGCGGGCACAGCCGCACCCAAAAATCACTGCCCGAAGACCGGGTTGCCAAGTTCGTCCAGCGGAAAAGGGCCACAAAAACGGGTGGGCTAGACCCTTGGGGTGGGGATGGCCAAGTTCGTCCCCCGGACACGGAAGGGGATGAGACTTTGCAAGCGGCCTCCGTGAGCCAAAAATAGGCCGCGGGCACAGCCATGCCAAAAATAACCACCCGAAGGCGGTCGCCAAGTTCGTCCAGCGGAAAAAGGCCACAAAAACGGGTGGGCTATAGCCTTGGTGGGTAGGGCCGGCCAAGTTCGTCCGCCGGACTCGGAATGGGGTGAGACTTTGTGAGCGGCCTCCGTTTGCGAAAAATAGGCCACGGGCACAGCCGCGCCCAAAAATAACCGCCCGAAGGCCGGGGCGCCAAGTTCGTCCAGCGGAAAAAGGCCACAAAAATGGGTGGGCTATAGCCTTGGGGGGTGGGGCTTGCCAAGTTCGTCCGCCGGACTCAGAATGGGACATGACTTTGCGGCGGCCTCCGTGTGCCAAAAATAGGCTGCGGGCATAGCCGCCCCCAAAAATAAGGGCCCGAAGGCCGTGGCGCCAAGTTCGTCCAGCGGAAAAAGGCCACAAAAACGGGTGGGCTATAGCCCTGGGGGGTGGGGCTGGCCAAGTTCGTCCGCCGAACTCGGAATGGGGCGAGACTTTGGGAGCGGCCTACGTGTGCCAAAAATAGGTCGCGGGCCCAGCCGCGCCCTAAAAATACGGCCCGACGGCCGGGGCGCCAAGTTCGTCCAGCGGAAAAAGGCCAAAAAAACGGGTGGGCTATAGCCTTGGGGGGTGGGGCTTGCCAAGTTCGTCCCACTGGACTCGGAATGGGGTGAGACTTTGCGGCGGCCTCCGTGTGCCAAAAATAGGCCGAAGGCACAGCCTCAATAAAAAAAACCGCCCGAAGGCCGGGGCGCCAAGTTCGTCCAGAGGAAAAAAGCCACAAAAACGGGTGGGCTATAGCCTCGATGGGTAGGGCCGGCCAAGTTCGTCCGCCAGACTCGGAATGGGGTGAGACTTTGCGAACGGCCTCCGTGTACCAAAAATAGGCCGCGGGCACAGCCGCACCAAAAATAACCGCCCGAAGGCCGGGTTGCCAAGTTCGTCCAGCGGAAAAGGGCCACAAAAACGGGTGGGCTATACCCTTGGGGGGTGGGGCTGGCCAAGTTCGTCCCCCGGACACGGAAGGGGATTAGACTTTGCAAACGGCCTCCGTGAGCCAAAAATAGGCCGCGGGCACAGCCATGCCAAAAATGACCACCCGAAGGCGGTCGCCAAGTTCGTCCAGCAGAAAAAGGCCACAAAAACGGGTGGGCTATAGCCTTGGTGGGTAGGGCCGGCCAAGTTCGTCCGCCGGACTCGGAATGGGGTGAGACTTTGCGAGCGGCCTCCGTTTGCCAAAAATAGGCCACGGGCACAGCCGCGCCCAAAAATAACCGCCCGAAGGCCGGGGCGCCAAGTTCGTCCAGCGTAAAAAGGCCTCAAAAATGGGTGGGCTATAGCCTTGGGGGGTGGGGCTGGCCAAGTTCGTCCGCCGGACTCGGAATGGGGCAAGACTTTGCGAGCGGCCTCCGTGTGCCAAAAAGAGGCTGCGGGCACAGCCGCCCCCAAAAATAAGGGCCCGAAGGCCGTGGCGCCAAGTTCGTCCAGCGGAAAAAGGCCACAAAAACGGGTGGGCTATAGCCCTGGGGGGTGGGGCTGGCCAAGTTCGTCCGCCGAACTCGGAATGGGGCGAGACTTTGGGAGCGGCCTCCGTGTGCCAAAAATAGGTAGTGGGCTCAGCCGCGTCCAAAAAATAACCGCCGAAGGCCGGGGCGCCAAGTTCGTCCAGCGGAAAAAGGCCACAAAAACGGGTGGGCTATAGCCTTGTGGGGTGGGGCTTGCCAAGTTCGTTCGCCGAACACGGAATGGGGCAAGACTTTGCGAGCGGCCTCCGTGGGCCAAAAATAGGCTGCGGGCACAGCCGTACCCCAAAACAATGGCCCGAAGGCCGGGGCGCCAAGTTCGTCCATCGAAAGAAGGCCACAAAAATGGGTGGGCTATAGCCTTGGGGGGTGGGGCTGGCCAAGTTCGTCCCCCGGACACAGAATGGGATGAGACTTTGCAAGCGGCCTCCGTGTGCCAAAAATAGGCCGCGGGCACAGCTATGCCAAAAATAACCACCCGAAGGCGGGCGCCAAGTTCGTCCAGCGGAAAACGGCCACAAAAACGGGTGGGCTACAGCCTTGGTGGGTAGGGCTGGCCAAGTTCGTCCGCCGGACTCGGAATGGGGCGAGACTTTGCGAGCGGCCTCCGTTTACCAAATATAACCCGCCCGAGGACCGTGGCGCCAAGTTCGTCCAGCGGAAAAAGGCCACAAAAACGGGTGAGCTATAACATTGGGGTGTGGGGCTGGCCTAGTTCGTCCGCTGGACTCGGAATGGGGTGAGACTTTGTTAGCATCCTCCGTGTGCCAAAAATAGGCCACGGGCACAGCCGTACCCAAAAATAACCACCCGAAGGCCGGGGAGCTAAGTTCGTTCAGCCGAAAAAGGCCACAAAAATGGGTTCGCTATAGCCTTGGGGGGTGGGGCTGCCCAAGTTAAATCCGCCGGACTCGGAATGGGGTGAGATGTTGCGAGCGGCCTCCGTGTGCCAAAAATAGGCCGCGGGCACAGCCGCACCCAAAAATAACCGCCCGAAGGCCGGGTTGCCAAGTTCGTCCAGCGGAAAAAGGCCACAAAAACGGGTGGGCTATACCCTTGGGGTGTTGGGCCGGCCAAGTTCATCCGCCGGACTTGGAATGGGGTGACACTTTGCGAACGGCCACCGTGTGCCAAAAATAGGCCACAGGCACAGCCGTGCCAAAAAATAACTGCCTGAAGGCCAGGGTGCCAAGTTCGTCCAGCGGAAAAAGGCCACAAAAACGGGTGGGCTATAGCCTTGGGGGGTGGGGCTGGCCAAGTTCGTCCGCCGGACTCGGAATGGGGCGAGACTTTGCGAACGGCCTCCGTGTGCCAAAAATAGGCCGCGGGCACAGCCGCACCCAAAAATAACCGCCCGAAGGCCGGGTTGCCAAGTTCGTCCAGTGGAAAAAGGCCACAAAAACGGGTGGGCTATAGCCTTGGGGGGTGGGGCTGGCCAAGTTCGTACGCCGAACTCGGAATGGGGCGAGACTTTTGGAACGGCCTCCGTGTGCCAAAAATAGGCCACGGGCACAGCCGTACCCAAAAATAACCACCCGAAGTCCGGGGAGCTAAGTTCGTTCAGCCGAAAAAGGCCACAAAAATGGGTTCGCTATAGCCTTGGGGGGTGGGGCTGCCCAAGTTCGTCCGCCGGACTCGGAATGGGGTGAGACTTTGCGAGCGGCCTCCGTGTGCCAAAAATAGGCCGCGGGCACAGCCGCACCCAAAAATAACCGCCCGAAGGCCGGGTTGCCAAGTTCGTCCAGCGGAAAAAGGCCACAAAAACGGGTGGGCTATACCCTTGGGGTGTTGGGCCGGCCAAGTTCATCCGCCGGACTTGGAATGGGGTGACACTTTGCGAACGGCCACCGTGTGCCAAAAATAGGCCACAGGCACAGCCGTGCCAAAAAATAACTGCCTGAAGGCCAGGGCGCCAAGTTCGTCAAACGGAAAAAGGCCACAAAAACGGGTGGGCTATAGCCTTGGGGGGTGGGGCTGGCCAAGTTCGTCCGCCGGACTCGGAATGGGACGAGATATTGGGAGCGGCCTCCGTGTGCCAAAAATAGGCTGCGGGCACAGCCGCACCCAAAAATAAGGGCCCGAAGGCCGGGGCGCCAAGTTCGTCCAGCGGAAAAAGGCCACAAAAACGGGTGGGCTATAGCCTTGGGGGGTGGGGCTGGCCAAGTGCGTCCGCCGCACTCGGAAGGGGCCGAGACTTTGTGAATGGCCTCCGCGGGCCAAAAATAGGCCGCGGGCTCAGCCGCGCCCAAAAATAACCGCCCACCAGCCGGGGCGCCAAGTTCGTCCACCGGAAAAAGGCCAAAAAAATGGGTGCGCTATAGCGTTGGGGGGTGGTGCTGGCCAAGTTCGTCCGCCGGACTCGGAATGGGGCAAGACTTTACGAGCGGCCTCCGTGGGCCAAAAATAGGCTGTGGGCACAGTCGCACCCCAAAACAAGGGCCCGAAGGCCGGGGCGCCAAGTTCGTCCAGCGAAAGAAGGGCACAAAAATGGGTGGGCTATAGCCTTGGGGGGTGGGGCTGGCCAAGTTCGTCCTCCGGACACGGAATGGGATGAGACTTTGCAAGCAGCCTCCGTGTGCCAAAAATAGTCCGCGGGCACAGCCATGCGAAAAATAACCACCTGAAGGCGGGCGCCAAGTTCGTCCAGCGGAAAAAGGCCACAAAAACGGGTGGGCTATAGCCTTGGTGGGTAGGGCTGGCCAAGTTCGTCCGCCGGACTCGGAATGGGGCGAGACTTTGCGAACGGCCTCCGTTTACCAAAAATAGGCCATGGGCACAGCCGCGCCCAAAAATAACCGCCCGAAGGCCGGGGCGCCAAGTTCGTCCAGCGGAAAAAGGCCACAAAAACGGGTGGGCTATAGCCTTGGGGGGTGGGGCTGGCCAAGTTCGTCCGCCAGACTCGGAATGGGGCGAGACTTTACAAGCGGCCTCCATGTGCCAAAAATAGGCCGCGGGCATAGCCGCACCCCAAAACAATGGCCCGAATGCCGCGGCGCCAAGTTCGTCCAGCGGAAAAAGGCCACAAAAACGGGTGGGCTGTAGCCTTGGGGGGTGGGGCTGGCCAAGTTCGTCCGCCAAACTCGGAATGGGGCGAGACTTTACGAGCGGCATCCATGTGACAAAAATAGGCCGTGGGCACAGCCGTACCCAAAACTAACCGCCCGAAGGCCGGGTTGCCAAGTTCGTCCAGCGGAAAAAGGCCACAAAAACGGGTGGGCTATAGCGTTGGGGGGTGGGACTGGCCAAGTTCGTCCGCCGGACTCGGAATGGGGCTAGACATTACGAGCGGTCTCCGTGTACCAAAAATAGGCCACGGGCACAGCCGGGCCCAAAAATAACCGCACGAAGGCCGGGGAGCCAAGTTCGTCCAGCGGATAAAGGCCACAAAAACGGGTGGGCTATAGCCTTGGGGGGTGGGGCTGGCCAAGTTCGTCCGCCGGACTCGGAATGGGGCAAGACTTTGCGAGCGGCCTCCGTGTGCCAAAAATATACTGCAGGCACAGCCGTACCCAAAAATACGGGCCCGAAGGCCGGGGCGCCAAGTTCGTCCAGCGGAAAAAGGCAACAAAAACGGGTGGGCTATAGCCTTGGGGGGTGGGGCTGGCCAAGTTCGTCCGCCGGACTCGGAATGGGATGAGATATTGGGAGCGGCCTCCGTGTGCCAAAAATAGGCCGCGGGGACAGCCGCACCCAAAAATAACCGCCCGAAGGCTGGGGCGGCAAGTTCGTCCAGCGGAAAATGGCCACAAAAACGGGTGGGCTATAGCCTTGGGGGGTGGGGCTGGCCAAGTTCATCCGCCGGACTCGGAATGGGACGAGACTTTGCGAGCGGCCTCCGTGTGCCAAAAATAGGCCGTGGGCACAGCCGCAATAACAAATGACAGCCCGAAGTTCGGGGCGCCAAGTTCGTCCAGCGGAAAGGCCACAAAAACGGCTAGGCTATAGCCTTGGGGGGTGGGGCTGGCCATGTTCGTCCGCCGGACTCGGAATGGGACGAGACTTTGCGAGCGGTCTCCGTGTGCCAAAAATAGGCCGCGGACACAGCCGCGCCAAAAAAAAAACCGCCCAAAGGACGGGGCACCAAGTTCGTCCAGCGGAAAAAGGCCACAAAAACGGGTGGGCTATAACCTTGGGGGGTGGGACTGTCCAAGTTCGTCCGCCGGACTCGGAATGGGGCGAGACTTTGCGAGCGGCCTACGTGTGCCAAAAATAGGCTGCGGGCACAGCCGCACCCCAAAACAATGGCCCGAATGCCGGGGCGCCAAGTTCGTCCAGCGAAAGAATGCCACAAAAATGGGTGGGCTATAGCCTTGGGGGGTGGGGCTAGCCAAGTTCGTCCCCCGGACATGGAATAGGATGAGACTTTGCAAGCGGCCTCCGTGTGCCAAAAATAGACCGCGGGCACAGCCATGTGAAAAATAACCACCCGAAGGCGGGCGCCAAGTTCGTCCAGCGGAAAAACGCCACAAAAACGGGTGGGCTATAGCCTTGGTGGGTAGGGCCGGCCAAGTTCGTCCGCCGGACTCGGAATGGGGTGAGACTTTGCGAGCGGCCTCCGTTTGCCAAAAATAGGCCACGGGCACAGCCGCGCCCAAAAATAACCGCCCGAAGGCCGGGGCGCCAAGTTCGTCCAGCGTAAAAAGGCCTCAAAAATGGGTGGGCTATAGCCTTGGGGGGTGGGGCTGGCCAAGTTCGTCCGCCGGACTCGGAATGGGGCAAGACTTTGCGAGCGGCCTCCGTGTGCCAAAAAGAGGCTGCGGGCACAGCCGCCCCCAAAAATAAGGGCCCGAAGGCCGTGGCGCCAAGTTCGTCCAGCGGAAAAAGGCCACAAAAACGGGTGGGCTATAGCCCTGGGGGGTGGGGCTGGCCAAGTTCGTCCGCCGAACTCGGAATGGGGCGAGACTTTGGGAGCGGCCTCCGTGTGCCAAAAATAGGTAGTGGGCACAGCCATGCCAAAAATAACCACCCGAAGGCGGGCGCCAAGTTCGTCCAGCGGAAAAAGGCCACAAAAACGGGTGGGCTACAGCCTTGGTGGGTAGGGCTGGCCAAGTTCGTTCGCCGAACACGGAATGGGGCAAGACTTTGCGAGCGGCCTCCGTTTACCAAATATAACCCGCCCGAGGACCGTGGCGCCAAGTTCGTCCAGCGGAAAAAGGCCACAAAAACGGGTGAGCTATAACATTGGGGTGTGGGGCTGGCCTAGTTCGTCCGCTGGACTCGGAATGGGGTGAGACTTTGTTAGCATCCTCCGTGTGCCAAAAATAGGCCACGGGCACAGCCGTACCCAAAAATAACCACCCGAAGGCCGGGGAGCTAAGTTCGTTCAGCCGAAAAAGGCCACAAAAATGGGTTCGCTATAGCCTTGGGGGGTGGGGCTGCCCAAGTTCGTCCGCCGGACTCGGAATGGGGTGAGACTTTGCGAGCGGCCTCCGTGTGCCAAAAATAGGCCGCGGGCACAGCCGCACCCAAAAATAACCGCCCGAAGGCCGGGTTGCCAAGTTCGTCCAGCGGAAAAAGGCCACAAAAACGGGTGGGCTATACCCTTGGGGTGTTGGGCCGGCCAAGTTCATCCGCCGGACTTGGAATGGGGTGACACTTTGCGAACGGCCACCGTGTGCCAAAAATAGGCCACAGGCACAGCCGTGCCAAAAAATAACTGCCTGAAGGCCAGGGTGCCAAGTTCGTCCAACGGAAAAAGGCTACAAAAACGGGTGGGCTATAGCCTTGGTGGGTGGGGCTGGCCAAGTTCGTCCGCCGGACTCGGAATGGGGCGAGACTTTGCGAACGGCCTCCGTGTACCAAAAATAGGCCGCGGGCGCAGCCGCACCCAAAAATAACCGCCCGAAGGCCGGGTTGCCAAGTTCGTCCAGTGGAAAAAGGCCACAAAAACGGGTGGGCTATAGCCTTGGGGGGTGGGGCTGGCCAAGTTCGTACGCCGAACTCGGAATGGGGCGAGACTTTACGAACGGCCACCGTGTGCCAAAAATAGGCCACGGGCACAGCCGCGCCAAAAAATAACTGCCTGAAGGCCAGGGCGCCAAGTTCGTCAAACGGAAAAAGGCCACAAAAACGGGTGGGCTATAGCCTTGGGGGGTGGGGCTGGCCAAGTTCGTCCGCCGGACTCGGAATGGGACGAGATATTGGGAGCGGCCTCCGTGTGCCAAAAATAGGCTGCGGGCACAGCCGCACCCAAAAATAAGGGCCCGAAGGCCGGGGCGCCAAGTTCGTCCAGCGGAAAAAGGCCACAAAAACGGGTGGGCTATAGCCTTGGGGGGTGGGGCTGGCCAAGTTCGTACGCCGAACTCGGAATGGGGCGAGACTTTTGGAACGGCCTCCGTGTGCCAAAAATAGGCCGCGGGCTCAGCCGCGCCTAAAAATAACTGCCCGAAAGCCGGGGCGCCAAGTTCGTCCACCGGAAAAAGGCCAAAAAAATGGGTGCGCTATAGCGTTGGGGGGTGGTGCTGGCCAAGTTCGTCCGCCGGACTCGGAATGGGGCAAGACTTTACTAGCAACCTCCGTGGGCCAAAAATAGGCTGTGGGCACAGTCGCACCCCAAAACAAGGGCCCGAAGGCCGGGGCGCCAAGTTCGTCCAGCGAAAGAAGGGCACAAAAATGGGTGGGCTATAGCCTTGGGGGGTGGGGCTGGCCAAGTTCGTCCTCCGGACACGGAATGGGATGAGACTTTGCAAGCAATCTCCGTGTGCCAAAAATAGTCCGCGGGCACAGCCATGCGAAAAATAACCACCTGAAGGCTGGGGCGCCAAGTTCATCCAGCGGAAAAAGGCCACAAAAACGGGTGGGCTATAGCCTTGGTGGGTAGGGCTGGCCAAGTTCGTCCCTCGGACACGGAATGGGGCGAGACTTTGCGAGCGGCCTCCGTTTAACAAAAATAGGCCATGGGCACAGCCGCGCCCAAAAATAACCGACCAAAGGCCGGGGCGCCAAGTTCGTCCAGCGGAAAAAGGGCACAAAAACGGGTGGGCTATAGCCTTGGGGGGTGGGGCTGGCCAAGTTCGTCCGCCGGCCTCGGAATGGGGCGAGACTTTACGAGCGGTCTCCATGTGCCAAAAATAGGCCGCGGGCACAGCCGCACCCCAAAACAATGGCCCGAATGCCGCGGCGCCAAGTTCGTCCAGCGGAAAAAGGCCACAAAAACGGGTGGGCTATAGCCTTGGGGGGTGGGGCTGGCCAAGTTCGTCCGCCAAACTCGGAATGGGGCGAGACTTTACGAGCGGCATCCATGTGCCAAAAATAGGCCGTGGGCACAGCCGTACCCAAAACTAACCGCCCGAAGGCCGGGTTGCCAAGTTCGTCCAGCGGAAAAAGGCCACAAAAACGGGTGGGCTATAGCGTTGGGGGGTGGGACTGGCCAAGTTCGTCCGCCGGACTCGGAATGGGGCTAGACATTACGAGCGGTCTCCGTGTACCAAAAATAGGCCACGGGCACAGCCGGGCCCAAAAATAACCGCACGAAGGCCGGGGAGCCAAGTTCGTCCAGCGGATAAAGGCCACAAAAACGGGTGGGCTATAGCCTTGGGGGGTGGGGCTGGCCAAGTTCGTCCGCCGGACTCGGAATGGGGCAAGACTTTGCGAGCGGCCTCCGTGTGCCAAAAATATACTGCAGGCACAGCCGTACCCAAAAATACGGGCCCGAAGGCCGGGGCGCCAAGTTCGTCCAGCGGAAAAAGGCCACAAAAACGGGTGGGCTATAGCCTTGGGGGGTGGGGCTGGCCAAGTTCGTCCGCCGGACTCGGAATGGGATGAGATATTGGGAGCGGCCTCCGTGTGCCAAAAATAGGCCGCGGCTACAGCCGCGCCCAAAAATAACCGCCCGAAGGCCGGGCCGCCAAGTTCGTCCAGCGGAAAAAGGCCACAAAAACGGGTACGCTATAGCCTTGGGGGGTGGTGCGGGCAAAGTTCGTCCGCTGGACTCGGAATGGGGCAAGACTTTACGAGTGGCCTCCGTGGGCCAAAAATAGGCTGCGGGCACAGCCGAACCACAAAACAAGGGCCCGAAGGCCGGGGCGCCAAGTTCGTCCAGCGAAAGAAGGCCACAAAAATGGGTGGGCTATAGCCTTGGGGTGTGGGGCTGGCCAAGTTCGTCCGCCGGACTCGGAATGGGGCGAGACTTTGCGAGTGTCCTCCGTGTTCCAAAAATAGGCCGCGGGCACGGCCGCGGCCAAAAATAAACGCCCGAAGGCCGTGGCCCCAAGTTCGTCCAGCGGAAAAATGCCACAAAAATGGGTGGGCTATAGCCTTGGGTGGTGGGGCTGGCCAAGTTCGGGCACAGCCGTGCTAAAAAATAACTTCCCGAAGGCCGGGGCACCAAGTTCGTCCCGCGGAAAAAGGCCACAAAAACGGGTGGGCTATAGGCTTGGGGGGTGGCGCTGGCCAAGTTCCTCCGCCGGACTCGGAATGGGGCGAGACTTTGCGAGCGGCCTCCGTGTACCAAAAATAGGCCACGGGCACAGCCGCTCCCAACAATAACCACCCGAAGACCGTGGCGCCATGTTCATCCCGCGGAAAAAGGACACAAAAACGGGTGGGCTATAGCCTTGGGGTTTGGGGCTGGCCAAGTTCGTCCGCCGGACTTAGAATGGGGTCAGACTTTGCGAGTAGCTTCCGTGTGCCAAAAATAGGCCGCGGGGACAGCCGCACCCAAAAATAACCGCCCGAAGGCTGGGGCGGCAAGTTCGTCCAGCGGAAAATGGCCACAAAAACGGGTGGGCTATAGCCTTGGGGGGTGGGGCTGGCCAAGTTCATCCGCCGGACTCGGAATGGGACGAGACTTTGCGAGCGGCCTCCGTGTGCCAAAAATAGGCCGTGGGCACAGCCGCAATAACAAATGACAGCCCGAAGTTCGGGGCGCCAAGTTCGTCCAGCGGAAAGGCCACAAAAACGGCTAGGCTATAGCCTTGGGGGGTGGGGCTGGCCATGTTCGTCCGCCGGACTCGGAATGGGACGAGACTTTGCGAGCGGTCTCCGTGTGCCAAAAATAGGCCGCGGGCACAGCCGCGCCAAAAAAAAAACCGCCCGAAGGACGGGGCACCAAGTTCGTCCAGCGGAAAAAGGCCACAAAAACGGGTGGGCTATAACCTTGGGGGGTGGGACTGGCCAAGTTCGTCCGCCGGACTCGGAATGGGGCGAGACTTTGCGAGCGGCCTACGTGTGCCAAAAATAGGCTGCAGGCACAGCCGCACCCCAAAACAATGGCCCGAATGCCGGGGCGCCAAGTTCGTCCAGCGAAAGAATGCCACAAAAATGGGTGGGCTATAGCCTTGGGGGGTGGGGCTAGCCAAGTTCGTCCCCCGGACATGGAATAGGATGAGACTTTGCAAGCGGCCTCCGTGTGCCAAAAATAGACCGCGGGCACAGCCATGTGAAAAATAACCACCCGAAGGCGGGCGCCAAGTTCGTCCAGCGGAAAAACGCCACAAAAACGGGTGGGCTATAGCCTTGGGGGGTGGGGCTGGCCAAGTTCGTCCGGCAGACTCAGAATGGGGCGAGACTTTACGAGCGGCCTCCATGTGCCAAAAATAGGCCGTGGCCACAGCCGCACAAAAAAATAACCGCCCGAAGGCCGGGTTGCCAAGTTCGTCCAGCGGAAAAAGGCCACAAAAACGGGTGGGCTATAGCCTTGGGGGGTGGGACTGGCCAAGTTCGTCCGCCGGACTCGGAATGGGGCGAGACTTTACGAGCGGCCTCCGTGTGCCAAAAATAGGCCGCGGGCACAGCCGCGCCCAAAAATAACGGCCCGAAGGCTGGGCGCAAAGTTCGTCCAGCGGAAAAAGGGCACAAAAACGGGTGGGCTATAGCCTTGGGGGGTGGGGCTGGCCAAGTTCGTCCGTCGGACTCAGAATGGGGTGAGACTTTGCGAGCGGCTTCCGTGTGCCAAAAATAGGCCGCGGGGACAGCCGCACCCTAAAATAACCACCCGAAGGCCGGGGCGCCAAGTTCGTCCAGTGGAAAAAGGCCACAAAAACGGGTGGGCTATAGCCTTGGGGGGTGGGGCTGGCCAAGTTCGTCCGCCGGCCTCGGAATGGGGCGAGACTTTACGAGCGGTCTCCATGTGCCAAAAATAGGCCGCGGGCACAGCCGCACCCAAAAATAACCACCCGAAGGCCGGGTTGCCAAGTTCGTCCAGCGGAAAAAGGCCACAAAAACGGGTGGGCTATAGCCTTGGGGGGTGGGGCTGACCAAGTTCGTCCGCCGGACTCGGAATGGGGCTAGACTTTACGAGCGGCCTCCGTGTGCCAAAAATAGGCCACGGGCACAGGTCCGCCCAAAAATAACCGCCCGAAGGCCGGGGCGTCAAGTTCGTCCAGCGGAAAAAGTCCACAAAAACGGCTGGGCTATAGCCTTGGGGGGTGGGAATGGCCAAGTTCGTCCGCCGGACTCGGACTGGGGTAAGATTTTGCGAGCGGCCTCTGTGCGCCAAAATTAGGCTGCGGGCGCAGCCGCACCCAAAAATAAGGGCCCGAAGGCGGACGCCAAGTTCGTCCAGCGGAAAAAGGCCACAAAAACGGGTGGGCTATAGCCTTCGTGGGTAGGGCTGGCCAAGTTCGTCCGCCGGACTCGGAATGGGGCGAGACTTTGCGAGCGGCCTCCGTTTACCAAAAATAGGCCATGGGCACTGCCGCGCCCAAAAATAACCGCCCGAAGGCCAGGGCGCCAAGTTCGTCCAGCGGAAAAAGGCCACAAAAACGGGTGGGCTATAGCCTTGGGGGGTGGGGCTTTCCAAGTTCGTCCGCCGGACTCGGAATGGGGAAGACTTTGTGAGCGGCCTCCGTGGGCCAAAAATAGGCTGCGGGCACAGTCGCACCCCAAAACAATGGCCCGAAGGCCGGGGCGTCAAGTTCGTCCAGCGAAAGAAGGCCACAAAAATGGGTAGGCTATAGCCTTGGGGGGTGGGGCTGGCCAAGTTCGTCCTCCGGACACGGAATGGGATGAGACTTTGCAAGCGGCCTCCGTGTGCCAAAAATAGGCCGCGGGCACAGCCATGCCAAAAATAAACACCCGAAAGCGGGCGCCAAGTTCGTCCAGCGGAAAAAGGCCACAAAAACGGGTGGGCTATAGCCTTGGTGGGTAGGGCTGGCCAAGTTCGTCCGCCGGACTCGGAATGTGGCCAGACTTTGCGAGCGGCCTCCGTTTACCAAAAATAGGCCATGGGCACAGCCACGCCCAAAAATAACCGCCCGAAGGCCGGGGCGCCAAGTTCGTCCAGCGGAAAAAGGCCACAAAAACGGGTGGTCTATGGCCTTGGGGGGTGGGGCTGGCCTACTTTGTCCGCCGGACTCGGAATGGGGCGAGACTTTGGGACCGGCCTCCGTGTGCCAAAAATAGGCCGCGGGCACAGCCGCGCCCAAAAATAACGGCCCGAAGGCTGGGCGCAAAGTTCGTCCAGCGGAAAAAGGGCACAAAAACGGGTGGGCTATAGCCTTGGGGGGTGGGGCTGGCCAAGTTCGTCCGTCGGACTCAGAATGGGGTGAGACTTTGCGAGCGGCTTCCGTGTGCCAAAAATAGGCCGCGGGGACAGCCGCACCCTAAAATAACCACCCGAAGGCCGGGGCGCCAAGTTCGTCCAGTGGAAAAAGGCCACAAAAACGGGTGGGCTATAGCCTTGGGGGGGGGGCTGGCCAAGTTCGTCCGCCGGTCTCGGAATGGGGTGAGACTTTACGAGCGGCCCCCATGTGCCAAAAATAGGCCGCGGGCACAGCCGCACCCAAAAATAACCGCCCGAAGGCCGGGTTGCCAAGTTCGTCCAGCGGAAAAAGGCCACAAAAACGGGTGGGCTATAGCCTTGGGGGGTGGGGCTGGCCAAGTTCGTCCGCCGGACTCGGAATGGGGCTAGACTTTACGAGCGGCCTCCGTGTGCCAAAAATAGGCCACGGGCACAGCTGCGTCCAAAAATAACCGCCCGAAGGCCGGGGCGCCAAGTTCGTCCAGCGGAAAAAGGCCAGAAAAACGGGTGGGCTATAGCCTTGGGGGGTGGGGCTGGGCAAGTTCGTCCGCCGGACTCGGAATGGAGCAAGATTTTGCGAGCGCCCTCCGTGTGCCAAAAATAGGCTGCGGGCGCTGCCGCACCCAAAAATAAGGGCCCGAAGGCGGGCGCCAAGTTCGTCCAGCGGAAAAAGGCCACAAAAACGGGTGGGCTATAGCCTTCGTGGGTAGGGCTGGCGAAGTTCGTCCGCCGGACTCGGAATGGGGCGAGACTTTGCGAGCGGCCTCCGTTTACCAAAAATAGGCAATGGGCACAGCCGCGCCCAAAAATAACCGCCCGAAGGCCAGGGCGCCAAGTTCGTCCAGCGGAAAAAGGCCACAAAAACGGGTGGGCTATAGCCTTGGGGGGTGGGGCTTTCCAAGTTCGTCCGCCGGACTCGGAATGGGGAAGACTTTGTGAGCGGCCTCCGTGGGCCAAAAATAGGCTGCGGGCACAGTCGCACCCCAAAACAATGGCCCGAAGGCCGGGCGCCAAGTCATTCCCAGCGAAAGAAGGCCACAAAAATGGGTAGGCTATAGCCTTGGTGTGTGGGGCTGGCCAACTTCGTCCTCCGGACACGGAATGGGTTGAGACTTTGCAAGCGGCCTCCGTGTGCCAAAAATAGGCATGCGCACAGCCATGCCAAAAATAACCACCCGAAAGCGGGCGCCAAGTTCGTCCAGCGGAAAAAGGCCACAAAAACGGGTGGGCTATAGCCTTGGTGGGTAGGGCTGGCCAAGTTCGTCCGCCGGACTCGGAATGTGGCCAGACTTTGCGAGCGGCCTCCGTTTACCAAAAATAGGCCATGGGCACAGACACGCCCAAAAATAACCGCCCGAAGGCCGGGGCGTCAAGTTCGTCCAGCGGAAAAAGGCCACAAAAACGGGTGGTCTATGGCCTTGGGGGGTGGGGCTGGCCAACTTCGTCCGCCGGACTCGGAATGGGGCGAGACTTTCGGACCGGCCTCCGTGTGCCAAAAATAGGCCGCGGGCACAGCCGCGCCAAAAAAAAACCGCCCGAAGGCCGCGGCGCAAAGTTCGTCCAGCGGAAAAAGGCCACAAAAACGGGTGCGCTATAGCCTTGGGGGGTGGTGCTGGCCAAGTTCGTCCGCTGGACTCGGAATGGGGCAAGACTTTACGAGCGGCCTCCGTGGGCCAAAAATAGGCTGCGGGCACAGCCGTACCCCAAAACAAGGGCCCGAAGGCCGGGGCGCCAAGTTCGTCCAGCGAAAGAAGGCCACAAAAATGGGTGGGCTATAGCCCTGGGGGCTGGGGCTGGCCAAGTTCGTCCCCCGGACACGGAATGGGATGAGACTTTGCAAGTGGCCTCCGTGTGCCAAAAATAGGCCGCGGGCACAGCCATGCCAAAAATAACCACCCGAAGGCGGGCGCGAAGTTCGTCCAGCGGAAAAAGGCCACAAAAACGGGTGGGCTATAGCCTTCGTGGGTAGGGCTGGCCAAGTTCGTCCGCCGGACTAGGAATGGGGCGAGACTTTGCGAGCGGCCTCCGTTTACCAAAAATAGGCCATGGGCACAGCCGCGGCTAAAAATAACCGCCCGTAGGCCGGGGCGCCAAGTTCGTCCAGCGGAAAAAGGCCACAAAAACGGGTGGGCTATAACCTTGGGGGGTGGGGCTGGCCAAGTTCGTCCGCCGGACTCGGAATGGGGCGAGACTTTACGAGCGGCCTCCGTGTGCCAAAAATAGGCCGCGGACACAGCCTCGCCCAAAAAGAACAAACCGAAGGCCGGGGCGCCATGTTCGTCCAGCGGAAAAAGGACACAAAAACGGGTGGGCTATAGCCTTGGGGGGTGGGGCTGGCCATGTTCGTCCGCTGGACTCGGAATGGGGTGAGACTTTGCGACCAGCCTCCTTGTGCCAAAAAATAGGCCGCGGGCACAGCCGCGCCCAAAAATAACCGCCCGAAGGCCGGGGCGCAAAGTTCGTCCAGGGGAAAAAGCCCACAAAAACGGGAGGGCTATAGCCTTGGGGGGTGGGACTGGCCAAGTTCGTCCGCCAGACTCGGAATGGGGCGAGACTTTACGAGCTGCCTTCGTGTGCCAAAAATAGGCAGCGGACAAAGCCGCGCCCAAAAATAACCGCCCGAAGACCGTGGCGCCAAGTTCGTCCAGCGGAAAAGGCCACAAAAACGGGTGGGCTATAGCCTTGGGGGTGGGGCTGGCTGTCCTCGTCCGCCTGACTCGGAATGGGGCGAGACTTTGCGAGCGGCCTCCGTGTGCCAAAAATAGGCCACTAGCACAGCCGCGCCCAAAAATATCTGCCCGAAGGCCGGGGCGCCAAGTTCGTCCAGTGGAAAATTGCCAAAAAAACGGGTGGGCTATAGCCTTGGGGTGTGGGGCCCGCCATGTTCGTCCGCCGGACTTGGAATGGGGCGAGACGTTGTAAGTGTCCTCCGTGTGCCAAAAAAACGCCCGAAGGCCGTGGCACCAAGTTCGTCCAGCGGAAAAATGCCACAAAAATGGGTGGGCTATAGCCTTGGGGGGTGGGGCTGGCCAAGTTCGGGCACAGCCGTGCTCAAAAATAACTACCCGAAGGCCGGGGCACCAAGTTCGTCCCGCGGAAAAAGGCCACAAAAACGGGTGGGCTATAGGCTTGGGGGGTGGGGTTGGCCAAGTTCGTCCGCCGGACTCGGAATGGGGCGAGATTTGCGAGCGGCCTCCGTGTGCCAAAAATAGGCCACTAGCACAGCCGCGCCCAAAAATATCCGCCCGAATGCCGGGGCGCCAAGTTCGTCCAACGGAAAAATGCCAGAAAAACGGGTGGGCTATAGCCTTGGGGTGTGGGGCCCGCCATGTTCGTCAGCCGGACTCGGAATGGGACGAGACGTTGCAAGCGTCCTCCGTGTGCCAAAAATAGGCCGCGGGCACAGCCGCGGCAAAAAATAAACGCCCGAAGGCCGTGGCACCAAGTTCGTCCAGCGGAAAAATGCCACAAAAACGGGTGGGCTATAGCCTTGGGGGGTGGGGCTGGCCAAGTTCGGGCACAGCCGCGCTAAAAAATAACTTCCCGAAGGCCGGGTCGCCAAGTTCGTCCCGCGGAAAAAGGCCACAAAAACGGGTGGGCTATAGCCTTGGGGTGTGGGGCTGGCCAAGTTCGTCCGCCGGACTCAGAATGGGGTGAGACTTTGCGAGCGGCCTCCGTTTACCAAAAATAGGCCGCGGGCACAGCCGCTCCCAACAATAACCACCCGAACACCGTGGCGCCATGTTCATCCCGAGGAAAAAGGACACAAAAACGGGTGGGCTATAGCCTTGGGGGGTGGGGCTGGCCAAGTTCGTCCGCCTGTTTTAGTATGGGGTGAGACTTTGCGAGTAGCTTCCGTGTGCCAAAAATAGGCCGCGGGGACAGCCACA